>QKWP01000083.1:144037-197879 GCA_003550325.1 Gigaspora rosea | reverse complement strand
TTTTTTTTTTTGTTTTTTTCTTAACCCGCACGTTATAGCAGTTTTTTTTTTTTGTTTTTTGTTTTTTTCTTAACCCGCACATTATAGCAGATTTTTTTTTTTGTTTGTTTGTTTTTTTCTTAACCCGCACGTTATAGCAAAAAATTTAATGCTCAGTTCGTTAAGCTTATTAAATGTCGTCTATCTAGGTTCGGTTTAAAGAGAGGCGAATGTATTTTCCTCTGATTACCAGTGGGTGTTGGTATTTAAATCACTGAAATGGTTGTATGTATTGTTTGAGACAAAGAAAATTCTAAAATTCTTTTGTTTTTGTATGTAACACATGCATGCATATGACGCCAAGTATGTACGTACGTATGTGCATACGCACAATGTACTATTTGTTAGAGGCGATCGATTTTTTAGACCGGAGGTATTGCCCAATGTCGGGTTATTGATTGAAGATTTGTCACATGATTTTCCGTTGATTTGATTGGTTAATAGGCCAGAGATATATAAGTTATATATCTCTGGCCAGAGATGCCTAGAAAAACCCATATATTTTTAGCGCTTAATTTTGCATATATATATGCACCCTCTAACCTAATATTAATACTAGTTCAGACTCTAACCCTAACTAATAATCATTTTATTTTTTTTAAATATTAACCTGTGATATTGCAACCTGCTAAATTTATCAAAATTTTTAATTTATTATAATCAGATTTTTATCAAAATAATATAATTTTACTATTACTCTATTATAAAGAAAAGTGCAAAATTCTAAAAGTATATTATAAATATTGCACTTATTTTTTCAATTTTTTTTAATTAAAAACTGTTTGTCAAAACTGTTTCAAAGCAGCTATGTTTGATTTTTCATTAAAGTGCTAATTAACTTTCAATTATATGTTTTAAAATTTGTTAAATAAATTTTATGCTTGAAATTCGAAATAAAAATAAGTTAAATTATTTCTATATATCAGAATGAATAATAGTTAAACTAGGATGAAATAAAATTAACACCCAAAAAATTGGCTACTTAATAATACGTTTAGATACGGAACTCACATCTATATAAATAATTTTACAAATTTATACAATACTTATTCCTATCATATTATCAAAGTTGTTTAAAATAACTTTAATTAAAAATGTGTAAATGCCTTTAATCTTTTGATTAAAAATGAATAAATTATAGATAATAAGAAGATAATTTTTTCATCCAAATTAATGAATTTTCAAATATTCTATAAAATGAATACTTAGAACCCATATTTCGTTAGAAAAAATAAAAACATAGCCTTATTCTTTGGCTTTCTGTAAATAACTAGTAAAAATTTCCAGATGATTTAATATCTAAATAATAAGTTATACATTTTAAAATCAATTTTCATATGAATTAATAATATTTGGGGTAAATTGTAATTAGTAATATTTGCAAACAAAGAAATAGTTCTAATGAATAGTTTTCAATTAAAAAAAATTTAGAAAATAAGTGCAATGTTTGTGTGATACTTTTAGAATCTTGCACTTTTCTTTATAATAAAGTATTAGTAAACTTTTATTCACTTAATTATTTTAATTTCTTTGATAAAAATTTGATCATAATAAATTGATCAATGTTATTGACATAGTTTTGATTAATTAATCTGTATGACACTTTAATAATGTATACTTATCATTATACTGCAAGTGCTTCTGGTTTGAATTAGCCAGTAAAGTTCTTTCAAAACTGGCTAATCAACTTATACAAAAAAAAAGTAGCGTATTTTATAACAAACTGAAGTGTGTTTTAATTTGGATCATTCATACTTGCCAATTTTTGACAATTAGTAAAATTTAATTCTTTCTTTAATTTTTCTTTGTTTTCCATTTTGTTTTATAAAAAAATTTTTCATTTTTTATTTATTTTACAATATAACCTAATTTATACCAGTATCTGTGTTTTAGCATTATATATATTCTACTGACACTACCTATATTAGCATCTTTCAGATACTTTAAAATTATTTTTTTCAATTTCATTTTTTATCTCATTCTATATGGCTTTGAACTCTAATTGCATTTTACTAAAAAAAAAAAATCTAAATTTATCACTTGATATAATTGCTTATATACTATATCTTTAACAATAAAAAAAAAAATCTAAATTTATTACTTGATATAATTGCTTATGCACTATATCTCTAACAATAAAAAAATCTATCTATTAAGTTGTTGAAAAGGTGTTTGAGGTAAAATAAACCTATAATTTTTTTTGTATTGACTTATTATTTAGAGAACTTTTGTTTGTGTTAATCTAATAAACTTGTAGTAAAACTGGTGCTTGCGAAATAATTTGGTTGCTCTGGAGTATAGTGACAAATCTAATAAAATAAATAAATAGAAAATCAATATATTTAAAAAAAATTCTAAAGAACTATTTTGTTAAACAAAACCCATGTTCAAATTCTTACTGCTCAGAAAATTCATCTGAATTTGCTATAAAATTTACAAGTAGCAGTACCACATTGAAAGATACGATTATTTTCTTTGAACTTTGATTGTGGCCAACTGAAGTTGACTTCATAGAAACTATCATGATCCTTAAATACAATGTAACTAATAGTTTTCAACTTTGGGTCATGTCGAACATTCTATTTGTCATAATTGATTAATTGTTTTAATTGCTATTTGCTATCCTTACTCTGTAAAAACATGAATATTTTCATTGCACAGGACTATATTGGAAAAAAAGTTCATTTTCAAAAAGATAAACAAAGATATTTTTTGAAAAAGCATTAATAGAAACTTGTTTTGCACTATTGAATGCTTATTAAGATGGCATCCATAAATAACATTATACAAGAAGGGATTGGACAAATGATAACATTTTTTTCAATAAGTAGGAGAGGGTCAAAAAAATATAATGTAATTTTTTTAGAAAAAATTGTCTAAAAATTGAACCAGTGGTCCAAATTTAATAATTTTTGTACCATTCAATTTGTCTCGGTGAAAGGAGTCGAATGGTACTAATTTCATTCATTTGGATCACTAGATCAAAAGTTATTGGCCAAATACTATTAGTTATTATGTTTTCTTATAAAATTACTATAAAATCAATAGTTTTTTGTGAATAACTTTTGATCCAGTGATCCAAATAAAATGATTTTGGTATTATTGGATTTGCATCACTAAGACAAATCGAATAGTATCTAAATCATCTAAATTGGATTACTGTGTCACAATATATTCAAGCTTTTATAAAATTTTATATATAAACATACAGAATTTGAAAATTTTTCTTATATAGTAGAGGAGGGGTCAAACGCTACTATAAGGGAGTACATAACGTTATTTATGGATGCTCCCTAAAGCCAAGACATTTTTTAATAAGAACTATAAGTATATTTTGATAAAATGTAACTTGGTCAAGATGAGGTTTAGTAAGTAGTTGCAGTAAGGAATAGTTTTGTTATTTTTATGTCTAACTCTTTCATGAGTTACAAGCTCTTTTTGGAAAGAAAGATTCTCTTGACAAAGTTGCCATCTACTAGCCATAAGAACAAGATATTTTTTCTAAGTTTTGTTAAAATTGTAATTATTATATGCGTGATTGCAAAAAAGTTTTATTGATCAATTATTTTTAGATATCATGAATCCTCAAATATTATATTTATAATTTACGTAATATAATTGAATAGAAACAAATCTGCCCATATGAGGAGGGAGTATCTTTTAGTAGCAAATATTAGCTAATAAATGGCCTGCCTCTAATTTAATATACATAAAATTTGATTGCTATTTAATCAGTTAGGTAGGTAGGAGGAGATAGGCCAGTGATAGGCCCTATAGTGATAGGCCCCTATAGTAAATAGAAATTAGATACTATTTATTTTTGAAAATAAGCTACCTTTTTTGGGCCAAAATTACACAAAAAATGTAGAATAGCTTATTTTCAAATTTTTAAATTTTTTGAAAAATTGAAAAAATATACTAATAAAAAGTTGTCCAAATAATATAAAATTTTTATTATAAGTGTATTTTGATGCTCTGGACAAGTTTACTTAATCATACTTTTGAGGTTTATTTAGTAAAATTTAGACTTTTATATGTAGCAACTGCTAATATGTTTTTTGAGATTTTTGAAAAAATTAGAGCATCTTATTTTTGGAGTAGCTTATTTTTGGGAATATACAGTAATTTCTGGCACCCTCTTATACATTGTGCAGATACTATATTACTTTCATTATTACTAATTATTGCTGAAATTTTATCTTTACCAATACAATTTATAATTAATTCAATTTGGTTGGCCAAAAATTCTCCTGTATGAGATTGATTAGAATAGTTTTCAAGTTTATAGAGATACTCTTGTTATGATAGTATTATACAGTAATAACAAAGTTTCAAATTAATAATCTATTAGAAGTAGTCCAACTATCAAGACTAATAGTAAGATTACTTGCATACTCTAAATTTTATTAACTTTATGAATAACTTTTGCTGCTTTAGTATCTAATAAATGTTCTAAAAGAACTTTATATAATAGGACACTATAACTAGAATTTAAAGGTTTAAAGCACTTACAAAAAAAGGATTATTGATAACATGAAAAGGAATACTACACATAATAAAAGCTAATATAATAGCCTCATCAATTAATAATTGTCTAGATACATTAATTGTTGCAAAATCATACCAATTAGTTAATGCAGATTGTTTGGCGATCTTTTTTTGTTTAAATAAAAATAAGATAGCATTTGACAAAAGTTCATTTGTTGAAATATCTTTTAAATTATTGGCTATAATATAATTAAAATAGTATTATATTCTTCAGAAACTTTTTTACAATTATTAACAAAATATGCTTGCAAATTTTGTGGTTTGGCATATGAATAAAATGTTCTACAGTAATCACAAGTTCATTTCTAATGACTATTTCCTTTAGGTTGATCTTTTTTAAAAAATTTCCAAATACCTGTTGATGGATGTTTTAATTTTGAACTATTAGGATTTTTGGACTTTGTTTTAGTATTAGTATTATTTAAATTATTATTTTGCTTTTGTTTTTATTTAATTATTTTAGAATCTTTAATTAATTTGAAATTTGCTAACAAATTTCTAAAGAATTTATAACAAAATGTCTATTACTACTATACTATATTAGTAGCATTACAAAATTTTTATATAATAAAATATTTAAGACTAAATACTAGTTTCTTTTTAATTATACTATTTTATTATAATTACAATATATAATTTTATTATTTTTTTTTATAAGAGAGATCTTTCCTCTATCTTTTTATTGATTTAATCAATTATTTATATATATATGCGCGAATAATGCTAATTTAAGAGAGGTAGGTATAAGAGCTAGTTTACTTTTAATCTATTCTTAGCTAGAACAGTTGCAAGACCTCTAGTTTTCATATATACTACTATTATGGAGTTGATTATATTTAATATAATTGTTTATCCATTTTCTTAATTGTCTTTTTGTCTGTTTTATTTTTTTTCTGAATATCAGTAGTAATTTCATAGTAATTCTTAGTTGTTGTTTGCATAGTTTTCAAACATTTTTAAAGATCTTTTTTATTATAAAGTGGTACAGTTTAGGTATATGTTTTATTCTATTTGCTTCTTGGAGCATTGGCGTTAATACTTGATTTGTTATAAGGCCAATAGGTAATTTATCTTTTATATACACATTAATATAGCCATTTATGAAGTTCCTTGGGTCTTTATTGGTTAGTAATTTTTTCTTTTTGTAGTATTCTTCTCAAGTCTTTGCTAGTAACTCTTCTAATATGTTATTATTTTGGCTGCAGGTTATTATGTATGACAGGTCCTCTTTTTTTGTCTCATATTTTCTATATATATAATATAAATATTTTTTGAGTCTTTGTAATATAAGTTTAGATTGGTTAGTAGTTCATTATTATCTTTATCTTAAAGTTTTTTATTGCTAATTCTACTGGGTCCATATATAGCAAGAGAGAACAGGGGCCTCATGATATTAGTTTCATCAACAATGCCCAGTTGATATTAGCATGACTTCTTTTGTATTATTGTATTCTTCTCTGTTTGAACCATTTTAACTATTTCTACTCATATTATATGTTTTAATATATGATTAACTGAATATATATATTTTTTTTTTGTTTTATAACCGAGACCTTGCTCTTTTCTTTTATTAAATTTATATTATTACATGCAGAAGGAAATAATATATAATATCTAGCAAGTAGCGAAAAAGAAACTCAGACTTCATGATGGCCTTCCGTTACCATCAATCTTTATCCGAGGCCTAACTGTTAGCTGAGTAAAGTTTAACTTTTCAGACTTTTAAAATAAAAATTGTTAACATCGATAAACTTGTTCCGGCATAACCGGCCCAGGTCCCAGTATGTTAAACAAAAAGTAGTCATATAGACCGGACTGCTTAAAACAGAACTTCTAGAATCTTCTTCCAGTGGTTTCTCCATAAGTCTCGCACGTCTTTCAACGTTATTTGTTTCCAAGCTACTCATGACAGTTGTATCCAATACGGTAGGTGCCTTTCCTTTTTGGGAGCAGTAAACACTGCAGATCTTTTGGAGGGAGTATGCCAAAATGCCCACTTTTTGAAAATTTTTCACAAACTATCGACACCAAAAAAAGTTCACATGTAGCCATAGTAAGGACGGTGGTTCTTCCCATATAGCCCAAAATCCATCAGAGAGCCGCCAAGTACTTTCCTGGTTGTGGTGAGTGATAAACTCTAAGCTTGTCGGCAGGTAGTCTATGAACTTTACCTCTAAACAGCAAGTGCCAGCTTTTTGGTAAGTGACAAACTCTAAAGCCGTTAGCAAATACTCAGTTAACTGTATCCCTAAATAACAGCTGCCAGGTTGCATGTTTTCATTGGTTTTTCTACTGTTTCTTTAAGACTTTACTTCTGAAGTATTAGTGTAATTGTTGGTACAGGTGATTGGCGGTAGAGTTACGGAAGATCTTTTGATTAACTAAATATATTGTAGGCAAGCTATTTAAAATTAACATAAATACTGAGTATTATCTTGTATAACTGTATATTTGTTGTAATCTAGTAGTCTATATGTTTTTAAATTGTGGATAATACATCTATTTTTATTTTATTTTTCTTTGTCTGATTATTTTCTTTAAATATTGTAATAAGCTTGTGTAATCGTTGTTGTTACTAGTTGTAAGGTTGTTTAAATAGCAATTTAAACTTACTGTATTAGCCTTTTCAGAAACAGAAAACTAGTAGTTATATTTATTGTTGTCTTTAAATGCGTTGTTAATATTAGTACTAAAGCAACTTTATTATTGCATTTGTGTCTGTTGGACATTTTTATTTTCTAGTTGCTATGTTTTATTACAATGTTTGATTAATGCTCTTGTAGTTATGTATGTAATTCCATTTGTAATCATTGTCAATATAACTATATTTATGTCCACTACTTTATGCGAGAAGTTTATGTCTTTCTAGTCTTTTCATAAGCTTCTTTCTATTTTTGTAAAGGTTTTTGCAAATTGCAGAATTGCAGGGTATAGAGGTGCTTGTGGGATTGGGATTGCTTTGTATCTTGGTAACCTATTCATCTTATTCAAGTTGGCATATATTGTTCTTTTTGAGTCTACTTGTATTATAAATGTGTCTTGCAACTTTCTTTTGAATATACATACATTTTGCTTTTTTTAGCTCTATATTGTTGTATTCACAATTTTTGTATTTTTGTAGTATACTACCTTGTTCTATCCAGTGGACTATTGTTGTTTCTATTTCATTCTGTTTTGATATTTTTCCAAATATATTCTTTCCAACTATTATCTATTTCTGTTTTATTTCCTTTTTATTAGTTGGTTGCTACTAGTTAAATATAAATAGGGTAGATATTTTTAATTTGCATATTGAATTATCAGTTACTATAATTATTTTACATATTTTTGTAAACCATTTTGGAGCTCTTTCTCGTGGAATAGTTTTTATATTGTTATAGAATTCTTTCTATATGACCTTGTGGATAGAGTTATTTGTAAAGAGTATCGAGCTTTCAGAAATTGGAATACAAGAAAATCATACAGAGAAATGATAGAATTAGAAGCAGAAGCAATAATTTTAGGAATAAAATCATTTGTGAAGCTACTAGAGCATTTATAGATTGTTTTATATATAGACAATCAGAGTGCAATCAGTATAGCAATAAAAGGAGACGGATTGCTATGGCAAAAGAATTTGTTAAGAAGGTTATAGACAAGTTTGATATTTGAATAAGCAAGATTTTCTGGATTCTTTCAGAATTCAATTTAGCAGACAATCTAACAAGATGGATTGATACAAACAATTGGGTTTGAGTTAACAAGTTTTTGATATAATAGAAGAAAGATGAAGTCCTTACTTAGTTAATTGTATAGCAGATTTTTGAAACTCAAAGCTAAGCTGGTTCAACAGCAGGTTTTATTGCTTCAAATCTAAAGATATAAACTGTTTTATACAGAATTGGACAAAGGAAAACAACTATATATGCTTTCTATTTGCACTTATTCATTATGTACTTTAGCACATAATTGAAAAAAGACTGTAGCAACTATTATAGTTCCCAGATAGGTTTCTGTGGAGTGGTACCAAACTCTAATATAAATTCAGACCAATTTTTTAGTTCTATCTCCAGCCCAAGTGTCTTTTGTAATGGGAGTCTCAGAGAAGGTAGAGCCATAGAGAAATCAAAATTAGCAGTTTCTAGCAGTAAGAGCAAATTGGTCAAGTTGTTGAAAAGAGCAGTTTTTCAGACGAAATGTAGTATCAAAAAGCTGGAATTAGCAATTAGATAAAGCTTGGAATTTATATATGATATATTGTAAGTTTATGAAATTAAAAGCCTTAGGGGCATCCATAAATAACGTTATGTACCCCCTCATAGTAGCGCTTGACCCCCCTCTACTATATAAAAAAATTTTCAAAATCCGTATGTTTATATATAAAATTTTACAAAAACTTGAATATATTGTGACACAATGATCCGATTTTGATGATTAGGTACCATTCAATTCGTCTCAGTGAAACGAATCCAATGATACCAAAATCATTTCATTTGGATCACTGGATCAATAGTTATTCACAAAAAATTATTGATTTTATAGTCATTTTATAAGAAAACATAGCATTTGGCCAATAACTTTGGATCCAGTGATCCAAATGAAATGAAATTGGTACCATTCGACTCCTCTCACCGAGACGAATCGAATGGTACCAAAATTATTAAATTTGGACCACTGGATCAGTTTTTAGCCGATTTTTTCTAAAAAAATTGCATTATATTTTTTTGACCCCTCTACTTAAGAGGAAAATCGTTATATTTTGTCAGACCCCCTCCCCCCTCTTGTATAACGTTATTTCTGGATGCTCCCTTACTATTATTAGTCAATACATTTGTATCTTTTTTAGTTTGGCTAGATTTGACCAATTTATTTGTAGGTTGTACTAATATACTAGTAGCAGTTTTAAGAGACATTTGAAAACACAGCTTTTGGACCCTTCAAAGAGTTTATAAAGCACTAACAAAAGAGTATAAAAAGGACAAAGAATCTAATTGGCTATGTGATTTCCTTCTGGTATCAGCCTTAAGATATTTTGTAAACAATAAGCCACAATTTACAAGTAAAGAATTTTGGGATCAGAATGCTGTACATGTAGCAATTGGGCTAAGAACTATATACTGTTCAGGAGAGTTGTATAAATTAAAACTTAGAGATATCAAGTTTGACAAGAAGCTGTGCTAGATCCATGTTGTATTTTTGAAAACCAACCAGTTTGCCAATAGAAAATTTATATTTATAGAAACTACAAACAGTTCTTATTGTCTGGTTAAACTTTTAATAAAGTATTTGCTAGTTAGACCAAAGAATGCAGATGACTAGCCACTTTTTCTATCAAAGCAAAAAGGTCAATTGTTAGTAGGAGCTATAGGTGCTATTATTAAAAGAGTGGCAGAGAATGCAAATGTACAAAAAAGGTATACTGCCTATAGCATTAGAATTGGTGATGCAATAGCTACAATAGTAGCAGATTTTCCTTTGATACAAATTTGCACTATAGAAAGATGGGATAGCAAAGCAGTAATGCTGTATCTGAGAGCAGTAGATATGTTCAACTTACAGATTTTTAGAAGGACAGGGTTCAACCAATAGTGATTTTCTTCTAGTTTCCATATGTTTTTTCTTTTTATAGCAATAAAGTCTTATAATCAAGCAATAATAATGATAAGCTTGTCAACAAAGTAAAGGAGCATTCATTATTGTAAGATCAGATAACTTTATTGTAATCTACATGTAAATTTGTTTGTTTTTTATTTTGGGTTAGTTAGTTGTTTTTTCGTAATATAGGGAAGATCTTTGACGATACTGTGGATACCGGAATTTGAAACTGAAAAACTGGACAAACACCTAGGGCAAGTGGGCACACCAACCTGGCCACTGGAGACATATCGGAGGAAAGGTCCTATGCTGTGAAATTAGGAACCAAGGGAAGTAAACCAAAAAGGCACCTAAAGCTGAGGTACAACAACCTATCCGGGCTAACTAGTTTGGTAGTTTGGGAGGGATCAGTTCAAGAACTAGTTGATGCGAGTATCGGGATCGGAATGAACCTTATAAGGGCACGAATACCGGAATTGTATGGTTTAATGGTTAGCCCTGACCGCTAGTGGTAGTCTTGGTGCTACTGCAGATAGTATTCGAAGCCTAATCTGGAAATGTGTGGGACATAGAAAAATTAGAGGGTATGTACTACACCCTCCCTAGGGCAATCTAGTAGTATGAGAACCCTACTGGATTATCTATAGAATTAGGGTATAATTAGTATAGCAGATGTCAACCTGGGTGGTCTTCAATTGAAGCAGCACAAGGTTATGTGTTGGCGTGTTTGTGGGGGACAGGGATACTAGAGAGTTTAAATGGGTAATTTCCTAGTTAGGTTACAGGTATGGCATATAGTGTAGAACCTTCGGGTGGACTACTTAAAATAGGTGACCAAAAGTTGCACGTGTGGCTACATGTACTCTCGTTAACCAAGAATGTATTATCCAAAATCTAATAAAAATTCTCCTTCATGCGACATTGCGAAGGTAAAAATATATATATATATATATAAATATAAGGGCGAATCTATTTGTAACCATGGTTACAGCTTTGGTCACCTAAGTAAAGTTGTTCAGAGCACAATTTTACATATAATTGCTGATTTAAAATTAGTAAATTTTTTGTTTTTGGCAAAGTTACATTTTGAAAAAGTGCAAAATTGACAAAATTTCAATATAGTTTTTAAGCTCAAATTTTTTTCTTTTCTTGTTCTATATGTTTGTAAAATTTAATTTTAGGTTAATTAGTTAAGCTGAGAAGGTTCTTTAGCCTTAAGTTTATAGTAAATTCGTATATTTTTATTATAATTTTTATTATAAACTTATTTCAAAAGAACATGTTCTATGACTGACAGTAATACAAATAATTTAAATATGGTTATATTAGTTTTGTATTGGAATGAACATGATTTCTATAGTGATTTACTATAAAAAATTCAGTTTTTTGTACTTACAAGCTATAGTGATACAAGTAATTTAGATATGTTTATATTAGTTTTGTATTGGAATGAACATGATTTTTATAGTGATTTACTGTAAACAATTCTTACAAACTATTGTGGTGATACAAGTGATTTAGATATAAATGAACATGATTTCTATAGTAATTTACTATAAAAATTCTTATAGACTAATGTGGTAATACAAGTGATTTAAACATGGTTATGTTAGATTTGTATTGGAATAAACATGATTTTTATAGTGATTTACTATAAAAATTTCTTACAGACTAGTGTAGTTATACAAATAATTTAGATATGGTTCTGTTAGTTTTGTATTGAAATAAATGTGATTTCTATAGTAATTTACTATAAAATAATTTGTTTTCTGTACTTACTAACTATTGTGGTAATACAAGTGATTTAGATATAGTTGTGCTAGTTTTGTATTGGAATAAATGTTACTGTAAAAAATTCTTACTGACTATTGTAGTAATACAAGTGATTTAGATATAGTTATGTTAGTTTGTACTAAAAGGAATGTGATTTATATAGTGATTTACTGTAAAAAATTCTGGTTTACTGTACTTACAAGCTATAGTGATACAAGTGATTTTTTATAGTTATGTTAATTTTGTATTGGAATAAATGTTACTATAAAACATTCTTACTGATTATTGTGGTAATACAAGTAATTTAGATATAGTTATATTAGTTTTGTTTGGAATAAGTATAGTTTCTATAGTAATTTATAGTAAAACATTATGGTTTACTGTACTTACAAGCTATAGTGATACAAATGATTTAAAATCATGTTAGTTATAGTGATTGACTATAAAAAATTCTTGCAAACTTGTGATTGACATAAGTGATAATTGAATTATTATTTATTTTAAGTAGAGCTGCAGACATTTAGAAGGTCCAAGGTAGTACGTCACTCTTCACGTCATATAAATTTATATATAATCCTATTAAACATCACGTCACATACATCACGTCAAACGTCATAGTATATGTTCATTGATATTCTAATGTCTGCAGCTCTAATTTTAAGCTACTAAAGTACTAAAATTTACAAATGCATATAATACTTACAATTTCTCAACTAATTTATAAACCTTCTTTGCCCATACATCATTTGGTTTAATTCTTAATAATTTCTTCAAGTCAGCAATTGACTTATTACACCTTTTTATCATATAATTAATTTCACCTCTATATCTTAAACTATTGTATTATATTGTTCAATCTAGTTAAATCTTCAGATGCTTCAACATATTTGCCCATAATAAAATATAATTTGCCTTAGTAGCTTAATTCAAATGCATTATTTGGTACTTTTTCTAGTGATTTTGTTAAGTCATAGATTAAACTAACAAGCATGTTTTTATGTCCACCCATGAAACTCTTTAGTGGTATCACTAAGGAGTGGTGCCATTGGGTGTCTCTGTTAATTGAACAAGGATATAGAATGCCTTTGAAATTTCTATATAGATGGCAAGCAACTCCTTAAAATATTTTATGTATTAACTTTCTGTCTTTTCATTTTAGAAAATATAACTTTTAATTATAAATATTGGTTACCTAAGTTAATTCCATTTTTAGTATAAAATACTATATTATTTTTAAAATTTAGATAGCATCCAATTATATCATCAGTAGTATATGACTCCCAATATGGTCTGCCACTTCCTGAATAAAAAGAACATCCATCGTCACCATGGTAACTACACCCCCATGATTCATTTTCTTTGTTTTCCTGTCCTAAAAGATATGATATAGACGTTAATCTATAATAATAAGGAAATAAAATAAAAATTTGCTATTACCAGGCATGAGCATATTATTTATATCATTTGAATCATCTATTTTTTATCGGTTTGATTTGTAGAATATCCGATTCCAATCATTCTATTAAGAAAATGGAATTATAAAAAAAATCATAACAGTGATGTTTCTAAAATAATTATTAATGATACCCATTTTTTCCTTTGTTTATAATTTTAATTTCAAGGTAAATATCCCACACTCTGAAGGGACTGGATGATTTGCTCGAACGACAGCAGCTTTATAGTCATCAGGATCTTTAATTAAAAGGTTTTTTAATAAATTAAAAGGCTATAATGATATTCTTTAAAAGCCAGTGATTACAGTAGCACATTAAATATGTTCTGCAAGATTTCTAATTTTCATATTACCCATATAATTCACTTTAAGTCCACTTGAATCTATGTCAATAAACGGTGATTTGTCTTTAATATCCCATGCAGTCGGCAAAACAATATCATTGTTTGAAGTTTTTAAATCTAAATCTCCTATTGCTAATCAATTTACAGAAATATTAACGAACGATATATGCATGCGTATTTGTATTCTGTACTAGTGTTACAAGCTTAGTGTTACAAGTTAAATGATAGGTACATTAATAAACTTTAATCTTATTGATATTCGATATATTTGTTTGTGTAATTCTTTCTAAAGTCTGCGAATAACTGTAAATAGACGATCAATTATTCGGGTAGTTGCGAATAAGGCATTTGTTTTGTGTAATAAGTTATATAGTTATTGAATGCGAAACATAAATCATGTGGGAAGTATTACGGTAAAGTTATATTATGCTTGTAAGTCAAATGAATATCAAATAATACAACCATCCATTAACAACGAAGCTTCACAATGTTATGTGAATCTGCTAAAACAATGCTAGAGTAAAGATTCAGAAAAACGGTTAGCGGAAGAACTCTGAAGTTTCAGAAATTTTGACATAAATGTAAATAGTAGCAGGTATAGCAAACTAATTAGTTTATATTGTTAAAAATAAAATCGCATTTTTATCTCGGAACTGTGATCAATATTTTATAATCAGTTCTTAAAATAATATTTAGTTAGAAAATAAGAATAAAGTGAAAATTAGCCTCTTTACGAAATTTAAATATAATTTAGAGAGACTATATCAAAAATATGTAAAAAAACT
The DNA here is from genome assembly GCA_003550325.1 of Gigaspora rosea. NCBI lineage: Eukaryota > Fungi > Glomeromycota > Glomeromycetes > Diversisporales > Gigasporaceae > Gigaspora > Gigaspora rosea. The sequence continues at coordinate 183,363 of QKWP01000083.1, read as the reverse complement.
TTCTAAGCAATGATTGGGTTCGAAAGTGTCTTGAAAGCGAATTCAGTTTAGATCTTTTAAATTGTTTGTGACAATTCAATCTATATTCAATAAAATAGATAGATGAGAATAATTAAATGTTAGATATTATAAAAATATGAAATAATAAAAATTTTTTGTTATAATAAAGAATACTAATTATATTGTAAGATACAAATGTTAGCTTAGAAGTGAAAACTATCTTTTTTCATAAAGCGTCACGTCATAAATTTTATATCATACCCTGAAAAATTTTGACATTACACTTTACCGTTACATATTTTTATAAATTTTACTTATTACTAAGTAAGGGCGATCATCAACCCAAGTTTTGTGGGGGCCGCCCTGGGATCGTCATTAAGTAGAGTCTTTACGAATAAATAACATATACCGATTACGTATATTTATAATAAATAAAAGATCGATTGTTTGAACGTAATAATATATTTATATACTGTACAATGTCAAATTGGCTTTTAACAAATGAGCGTACAACAACAAGAGCATGTATTCGGTGGCATATTTCAAGAAAAAAATCGCTCAAACCAAATTATTAAAGATAAAATTTGAACAAAATATTTCAAGTTAATGCAATTAATTCTAACGAAACATGTCTTGAAAAAAATCATATTTAATGTAGAATTTGATGATACGGATAATAGTGATAATAACTTAAAACAATTTGAAGAAGAAAACATAATGCAGACGATTGCAAATATTGACAATTTTAATTCTAATGATCTAGTTGCTTATAATGAAGCAATAATCGAAACTTCCATTCAAGCTACAATAATGTTCATGTGACAATTTTGGAGAACTGATTATTTTTGGAAAAACTTGGCAGTAACGATATTCAACAGTAATTTAAGCCATAATAACAATATCAATTTTGAAAGGCATCTGTATTTGCAATAACAATATCAACGAATATTTTTTTAAAAAAAAATATTAAATTTGAAAATTTCTATTTGATATATGTAAAAATATGCAAGAATATAAAAAATTTTGCCACCTCTAATTTAGCTTCAGCCATTCAGCCAATCTCGGCTTCAGTCAATCTCAGCCTCAGCCTCACCTCAGCCAATCTCAGCTTCAGCTACCATAATTATCATAAAAAATCCGCGGATACCCGTTAAATTTTAAATAGGAAAACTGATAACGGATCGCAGATATTATCAACCGAATTGTCAATTTGTCCCGAAGAAAGACTTTCTAATCAATTAATTCTTCATTCATTTCACCTGCTAGATTGCCAAAGAATCATGGTAATTAGTTAATATATATACTGACGAAAAGTTTTATTTATTTTGAATATATATATATATATATATATATAGTTTCTACTTGTAAATTTCAATTTTTGATTATAACGGATAATAACGGTTTATAATAATTTATTAATATACAAATGTATTTAATATACTAATATGGTATAAGAATTTTTATTAATCTATAACAAGGCTCAAGGATATATTGATGGAATTTGATTTACTTATTCATATAATTTACAAAGTATTTAGATACATATAAAATTTTTATTCATGTAGTTGTTGTCTAAGTTAAAAAGATTATTTGCTATTTTGTATTCAATAATTATACTAGATAGCAGCGTGACATATATAGTTTCCAAAGAGTTAGAGTGATTTTTTGAGATGAGACCGAAGAGATCATTTAGATAAGTTTTATTTGTCGAAGCACCGGAACATATGTACCAGTTTGGTGCGCCATAGTGTCCGGATAGGGAATTAAATGATTTTTACATGTTGTTATCGTTGTCTCGTAAACACGTTGAAACAAGTATTGTTTAATTTAATTTATTCACGTTTAATTGTGGAAAATATCTAGGGTCTTTTGATTTAATGTTAACTGTTCTATTATAATAAATCAATTTCTCATTAATATTAAATTCCTTTAGAAAGTTCATATAGGTGCAATTATTCATCACTGTTAGTAAAATAAACTGTTAATTTTTTCATTTTATCAGAATTCTTTTCATATAGAATGGTTTGAAATTGAACAATATTTAAGGTTCACTTATGTAGCATAACAAGAAAATTTAACAAATGAAAGAGTATAAAATAAAGAAATACAATTTATAAAAAGATATATAAACTACATGTTCAATAGATTAATTGTTTTTTACATAATTGGCTGGAGCTGAGGGGAGCGAGGCGAAAGACTTTCAAGCCTTACTATACTGAATTTTAGAAAATGTCCGGCTCTAACTTCACTTGACCAAAATTTTAAGCTCAAAATAACCGGAGTTGAACTAAATTAGGTTCAACGTTTGGATACCGAAATCTTGGTTTAAAATATGGTAGCTAACAGACTTTTAATAAGAAAGAATAGTTTATCGGTTGGAAAATAAGAATCACTCTATATTAAATATCATCAGTGATGTTAATATAAATATATATATTTAACACAATATTTATTTTTAGAAGTACCAACTGAGCTGCCTCAACTTAGCTAAGTTAAGGAAATTTTAATCGTGCAAGTTCTTCCTATGCTAACTGTTTAGGCTGACAGCTCGGTTACATAGGCCGCGTGATTAATTTTCCGCAAGACTTTCAAGGATTTGTTACAATAGCAATTATAAATGTAATACTATTTTTAATAATGTCACCGTTTTCTAGTATATTAGAATTTATTCTATCATTAGCAACAAATTCTGTAGTTATCATAAATCAACCATGCAAACGCCACATAATTAAAGCAATATAAAATCTAAACAAATTCCGAAATCGTGTACATAATTCTAAATTAGGAATGTTAAAATAACGGAGTATTTTATCTCTAGAACTACGAATAAAGACTATTACGGACTCTCCGAGTAACTCAAGAAATCACTTACCAAATATGGAATTAACACAAATTTCAAGTTTCGGATATAAAAATGATAATTCTCCTGATTTTCATTCACTATTCATTAAAAAATGTCTATCTCCTTCGAAAATCTACCTTCACATTTCAGCATTTCTGAGGATGGAACATATGCAACTTTATCAACATCACTCGAAAAATCGGAGAACGATGATCGAGAATATCGTTTAATTTTATTGCCTAACGGATTAGAAGCTTTGCTAATTTCAGACAGCGAAACTGATAAAAGTAGTGCTGCAATAGATGTTCATGTTGGCCAGATTTCTGATCCGGTAAATTTTTTTCTTCAAATTATTATGTACCTAAGTAAATTTTAATTTCGACGCTTGACTTGTATGGAAAACTTTTAGCCGAATCTTCAAGGTCTTGCCCATTTTTGTGAACACTTGTTATTTATGGTGAGATTTTCTTAATTATATAATGTAACAAGTTTGCATTAAAGCATCATGTGATAAACATCTTTTTTTTTTAATTCTTAGGGAACTGAAAAGGTATGCATTTTCATTAAATTTTAGCTTAATAATGATATTCTGAACTAATGAATATTAGTGGAAAAAGAAGTTTTTGCTAGTTACAAATAGCTCAGCGTATTATATTCCCTCGTGATCCTGATATAATGATCGGGATTATTATTTAACATGTAGACCCTTGAACAATTTAACATATCTGAGTTTCATTTTTATTTTTATTTAGTATCCCAAAGAAAATGAATATAGCGAGGTAATTCATAAATTAATTTTTTCTAAAGTTTGTAATACTAACACATATATTAGTAAAAATTAACCTCGAAATTACATCTTTTTTCCTGAACTATTTCATAAATTTCAAATGCAGTATTTAACAAAACATAATGGATCAAGTAATGCATACACTGGCCTTGATAGCACAAACTATTATTTTGATGTTGGATGTGAGCATTTGGAAAAGGCTTTAGATATGTAATTACTCGACTTTTAATTGAATTTTTTTTTCTAGTAATTGATGTGACTTTGCATTAATCGTTTTATATATGAACCAGTTTTGCGCAATTTTTTATTTGTCCTCTATTCAATGATGAGTGTACTGATAGAGAATTAAGAGCTGTTGACTCTGGTAAATAATTACTTATTTTTAAACGTGCTGTTACTTTACAAAAATACTACTTTAGATTTCATATTAATATTTAAACTTTCATAAAATAGAATATAAACTTAATCTTCAAGAAGATGGATGGAGGCAATATCAACTTGAAAAATCTTTATCAAATCCAAATAACCCATTTTCTCAATTTGGAATAGGAAACCTTGAAAGTTTAAAAGATATTCCTTCAAAAGCTGGATTGAATGTTAGAGAGGAATTATTAAAATTCCATGATAGCTATTATTCTGCTAATTTGATGAAATTAGTTGTTTTAGGAAGAGGTAAATTTTTTATAGCAAGACATAATATATATTTTAAGCAACAGTGCATTAACTTATTTTGGTGTTGCAGAACCCTTAGATACATTGAATCAATGGGTTGTAGAAAAATTCTCGAATGTTAAAAATAAGTCAGTTCCTATACCAGTTCCTAAAGATCATTATCCTATTACTGAGAAAGAACTAGGGGTAGATTTATTTATTTACTATATATACTTATTTCTTATTAGAAAACAATATTTCATCAGCTATTATATTATAGTTGCTATTTATAGATTTAATATAAGAGCTTTTAGTAGAGTACTAACTTTAATCTATTTTACAATTAGAAACATATCTCATTGAAACCTGTTAAAGATAATCATGGTTTAGAAATAACTTTTCCATTTCCTGACCAAGAACTTCTTTATTATACAAAAGTATGCTTTATATAATATTTTAATTATTTATGTTAAATTCAAAATAATATGTTTAATTTTTGATTTATAGCCTGGAAGATATCTTGGCCATTTAATTGGACATGAAGGTGTTGGGTCAATTTTATCATTGCTAAAGAAGAAAGGTATGTAAATATAAAAGAGTTTATATATATATCTATTTTTATATTAATTATACATATTTTTAAATTCAGGGTGGGCAAACAAGTTGAGTTCTTATAGAAGTCATCAATATGTTGGATTTGAAGTATTTAAAATATCGATTGACCTTACTGAAGAAGGACTAGGTAAATTTTATTTTGATGGACTTTTATAACGTACTTATATATAATAGATTTTTACATTATATAAAATGTAATATATTTTATTATAGCTCATTATGGGGAAATAGTAGAGATTTGTTTTCAATATATTGAAATGTTAAAACAAACGGATGTGCAAGAACGAATTTTCCGTGAGGCAAGACAGCAGATAAAATATTTCTTGTTATCTTTAAATACAATCTTAAAAACTCATATGATATGTATAAACTAGGTTCAATCAATTGCATCAATAGACTTCAGATTTCAAGAAAAATATTCTCCAGCTTACTATGCTTCGGAACTTGCTGTATATATGCAACGTCCATATCCGCGTGAATTGATTTTGAGTGGTCCCCATTTACTTCGCGAATATAAACCAGAGCTTATTGTTGAAGGATTAAATTGTTTGACTTGGGATAAATGTATTATTACTTTATCTAGTAAATTACTAAAAGGACTTGATAAAAAGGAAAAATGGTTTGGTGTCGAATATAAGATGGAGCCAATTAACGAAAAACTTTTAAAGGTATCCGTAATTACACTGGAATAAATGAATATCAGATTGATTATATTGAATTTATTATGACTAATCACTAGGAAATTTTTGTAGGCAATTCAAAATCCAAAACTTCATACTGATCTTAATCTTCATCCACCAAATATTTTTATTCCTTCAAATTTTGAAGTCAACAAACTTGAAAATGTTACAGTAATGTCTATTATTTATCTGTTATACAAAATTATTTTATTATCATTGATATGCAGTATTATATATTCGTAATTAATTTTATGACTCAATTTATTTTAGCCACGTACACGTCCTGATCTTATCAAAGGTATGAATACTACGTTGAGTCGTCTTTGGTACAAGAAGGATGATACATTTTGGATACCTAAAGTTGGTGCACTTTTTTTAATAAGAAGGTACTTAAAATTACTATTTTTCAAATCTAAAGCATGCTTTTATATTTTGCGTATATAACTAATATTCAATATATTAACTAACCAATACTCAATATATTAATTAACTAATACTCAATATATTGTAAAACAGTCCACTAGCTCATTCTACGCCTCTAAATTCTGTAAAAACTCGATTATACGTTGATCTTGTAGTTGATGCATTTACAGAATATGCATATGATGCTGAGATAGCAGGTATTGCTTATTACCTCTATACTCATGATGAAGGAATAGTTGTATCAGTTCGAGGTTACAATGATAAGGCATCTTTGCTCCTTCTTAAAGTTGTTGAAAAGATGAAATCAATTCAAATTTGTCCAAAACGATTTCAAAAAATAAAAGAAGAATTAAAAAGACAATATGATAATCGTTCACTAGATTCACCAAATTATCAAGCCATGTATTACAAAAGATATGCAGTTACACAAAAAATATGGTCATACAAAGAAAAAAGTAAATTATTGGAAAAAATCCAACATGAAGATGTACAACAATTTTATCCAACATTATTTAATCAAGTATTGTTTGAAGGGTTTGTTCATGGAAATATGAGTCGAGAAGATGCATTAGATATGATTAAAATCTTAGAGGACACATTCAAGCCTTGTGAAGAAATTCTAAAAACACAATTGGTTGGAAATAGAAATGTGTGTATACCTGATGGAAAAAAATTCGTTTATTCAATAGATGTTCCAGATGAAAAAGAAATTAACAGCGCTATAGAGTATTATGTACAAATTGGTGATGTACAGGATAGAGATTTGAGAGCTAAGCTAGCATTATTAGGACAGATTGCTGATGAACCTTCTTTTGATCAATTGAGAACCAAAGAACAATTGGGTTTGTAATTAGTTTTATATTCTTATCTTTCAGAGTTTGATTGATGATAACATTTTATCTTATAAACTTTATTAGGGTATTTGGTATGGAGTATGATAGAGGAAGGAATAGGTTCAATGGCATACAGAATTGTTATTCAAAGTGAAAAAGATCCCATTTATTTGGAAAATAGAATCGAAGAATTTCTAACTAAATTACAGGTTCGCTTTTTCATATAATTATATTTGGGCTTTTGATATTTATACCCAATATTTTTCTATTGTTTCAAAAAAAATTTTTTTTTTTGGTGCTAGACAATAATTGAAGAGATGTCAGAAGAAGAGTATACAAAACAAGTAACCTCTTTGATCAGTAAAAAATTAGAAAAGCCTAAAAATTTAAGTGAAGAAAGCTATAGACATTGGTACCATATCTGCTCTGGATATTATGAATTTAATAAAGGTAATTTAACAAATTAGTACAATACATATTTATTAAATTCATTTATATTTGTATATTAATTAATATCTTGAAATATTATTAACAACTAAATTAATAGTTGAAAATGATGTATCAAACATACGCAAAATTACAAAGGCTGAACTTCTAGAATTCTACAAAACCTACATTCACCCTTGCTCAAGTGTCTACAAAAAGCTTTCTATACATTTAAAATCCAAAAATCTGGCATTATTAAAATGGTTTAACTCAATCGACATTAAAAAGTTGCATGAGCTTGTATCTTCTCAAGGAATCAAAAGTATTACGGAGGAAGAATTAAAAGGTGCTATTGATATATTAAAAATTCAAAGTGCTGGAAAAGAGATTCATGAAATTGAATTTGAAATTAAAAAATTACTTTTGAAAAAAGTTAATGAGAGTGACCAAGAATTAAGTAAAGATATGGAAATGATGTTAGATAAATTAAGTAAAGATGTTGTAAATCTGATTTTTGACAACGAAAAAGATGAAAATGTAGAAGTAAAAAATAAGGATGAATATAAATTATCAACAGATAATGAGATAATTGAAGATTTATTTTTATTTAAAAGAAGAATGAAATTAAGCCCTGATGCTATACCTGTTTTACCCTGGGATAGTTATTATGAGAATTTGTAATAAATAGTTAGATTAATTTTTATTTTTTTTACTTGTATTATTGCTCTTATTTATTTGATTTATATATATTCTCTTAATAAATATGTAGTATTAATATACAGTATATGGGTATTTTTAATATATGCCATTTATTAACAATTATTTTTTATGAATTAGTTAGGACATTTCTGAAACATTATTATTACATGAACAGTTAGGATTATTTGAGGTATTAAATATCTAATATACTAATTGATCAAATTTACTAGGATAATTTACTTTGAACAATAAAGTGAAATTTGAATTTTATAGTTATTGATTTAGAATTATTACTTATTTTTGCTAGCAAATAATTGAAGAAAAAAATTTAGAAGGCTTGTTATAAAATTTTAAAAATACAATATATTGAAAACTTTAATTGCTTTTAGAAAAACTATATTTACTAAATATGAATAATATAAAATAATCTAAAAATTCTTGATCAGATCTAATTTTTAATATTTGCATTTATTCATATATTTTTTTAAATAAAGTTTTATTTTATGCCTAAAGTCATTTTGTACTTCTTGTGTTTGTCAAGATTTATAGATTACAAGAACAGTTTTTCTATAAATTTTTGTATAAACTAAGCATGTTGATTAATTATTTAAATGAAAATCAATAATGTTGAATGTGGCAAAATTTAATAAAATTATCTGTAATAGAATATATAGCAGTATGTCTTTTTATATATTGATTATACAAAAATTAGTAAATTAACTGAATTAGCTAAAAATGATTCAGCAAGTTTTTATCAAGTGTTCCAAAGAATATGATAATATAGTTGTAAGGGTTGGGCAAAAAAAATAAACAACTTGCAGGTCTTAGAAGATAATGGTTTACTATTTTTGTATCTGAAGATAATACACTACTAATATTGTAATATTTTTTTGTAAATATATTTATTCTAATAAGTGCTGTTTATTGGTGCAAAAGCAAATAAAATTAGATTATTTTATGTGTTTTAATTATACTTATTTGAACTTTAAATTTGAAATTGGGAGTTTTGAGTCCATTTTGTTCAAAAGCACAACTATTTTCTCAAATCATTGCTGAATATTATACAATACTTTAAGCAAATTTTTTGTTTCATATTATAAGTTAGTTTGTTTTGATTAGTAAAATTAGCAAAATAATATTTTCTATGCTTCAAACTCATTATAATGGATAAAATTAATAGTCATTATTGGAAATATTATGTTGTAACTAACAATTTATATATATAAATAGTAGGATTGAAAATAAATATAAATTTAATGAAATAATATTTACTGTAACATGAGTTTGTAGAAAGAATAAATTGATATCTTCTTTAAATAATTTTATCAAAATCATGTTTATATTTAATATAAGAACTAAAAAACAATTTTCCAATTTCATTAACCAAATTCTTTTTTATTAATAATATAGTTATGAATCAAAATATCTTATCACAAAGTTTTTAAAATTTAAGAAATCAACTAATTTGACTGAAACACATATTTGAATTTTGATAGTAGTTTTTTAAGCCAAGATAAAAACAAATACCATCCATTTCTATATAGGACCCAGAAAAATCTATATGAGATTATATTTGGGCATCATAGTAAATTTTTTTTGGTTAGCACTTTTATATTGATACAGTCTGACCTCTCTATAGTCACACCCCATATAGTCACACCTCTATATAAGCACCCAATATTGTGCAACAGACTTAAAATATAGTAAAAAACCTCATTATAGTCACATATTACTTATAATCACTATCACCAAAAAATTTTGATTTTTTTATCCATTTTATTAATAAAAAACCTCGTTATAGTCACCAATTATTACTAAATATAGATTATAAAATCTGATTGGCCAATATTTATATTCATGTTTATTTAAAATATTCTATTAAAAATTCTTAAATGTTTGACAGCAAATAACTTTTGATGCAGTGGTCCGATTTGGATGAAACAACTACCAAAATGTTCGTCTCGATGTGACGATTCTAATGAGCACTAGATCGTTTAAATCGGATTACACGATCCTGAGATCGTTAAGGATTTGTATCACTTTACATGTTTAAAAATTGATTAAATTTAAATATCTGAGTGAAAAATCTTTAAAGATCTTAGCATTTTGTAATTAGATTTGGATGATTGTGGACTCTTTAGAATCGTTTCATTGAGCCAAACACTCTGGTAGTTGTTTTATCCAAATTTGACCACTGGTTCAAGAGTTATCACTATCAAATGGTTTAAATTTTTTAATACACAAATACATTACTTATTCATCAGCAAAATATATACGTAATCTTATGTAAGATATTATGGCCCGTAATATTACAAAAATCTTATGATTGATATGGTATATTATGTAATATATTACGCTATATTACGGTAATATTACAGTTATTATTTCGAAATATTTCGAAATATAGTGCGAAATATTGTGAAATAGACTAAAACAATGCAAATTACCCTCCCCTACAGGGGTCGTGTACTCATGCAGATCAATAAACTAATGCGTGCAGGAGGTAATATTTTGATATTTTCGCATGTTTTGCAATATTTTGCAAATTTTCGCAAATTTTCAAAAATTTTTAAAAAATAAGTAAACGATATACATATTCACATAATCGTGCTTTTTTTACAGATTTTCACAATATTTCGCACAGTTTCGCAATTTAATATAAAATTTTATTTTTTTATTTATTATTATATATTATATTTTACATTTATTAAATATACATATTTAATTAATATTACATACTTTATTATATTATTTTTACATTATTACAAATATTTTAAACTACTTTCGCCTTTGTCGCATCTAATTCTATTCAATATACAAAAACTAGCCCTACACACTTATTTTCGCTCTCTCCACAGTTAGCTATTATCTTCGCTTTTTTGTTTTCTATCGTTTTTGAAAGTGCCGGAAGTCGTCGTTGGAATGCGTAAGGTTTCGAAAAGTTGTTGTTTTTCTCGCAAAGTGCCAACATAAAATAAATAAAAAAAATTAAAAATAAACAAAAAAAAACAAAAACAAAAAACACAAAACAAATAAAAAATGAAACGAAACCTTGCAAGAACTTGCAAAAACTTGCAAAAACTTGCGCTCATTTATCTAAAAAAACGTTTTTGAAAATTTAGAAATTGCTGGGGGTGTGTTCTTGAAAGTATTAGAAGTCATCGTTGAAATGCGCAAGGTTTCAAAAAGTTGTTGTTTTTTTCGCAAAGTGCCGAAATAAAATAAATTAATAAAAAAATTTAAAAATAAACCAAAAAACAAAAACAAAAAACACGAAACAAAAAAAAATGAAGCAAAACCTTGCAAGAACTTGCAAAAACTTGCAAAAACTTGCGCCCATTTCTCTAAAAAAGCGTTCTTGAAAATTTAGAAATTGCTGGGGTGTGTTCTTGAAAGTGTTAGAAGTCGTAGTTGGTTTGCGCAATGGTTCGAAAAGTTTTGTTTCCTCGCAAAGTGCCAAAATAAAATAAATTAATAAAAAAATTTTAAAAATAAACCAAAAAAACAAAAACAAAAAACACGAAACAAAAAAATAAATGAAACGAAACCTTGCAAGAACTTGTAAAAACTTGCAAAACTTGTGAAAACTTGCAAAAACTTGCGCCCATTTCTTTAAAGCAGCGATCATAAAAATTTAGAAATTGCTGGTATGTGTTCTTGAAAGTGTTGAAAGTCGTAGTTGGCATGCGCAAGGTTTCGAAAAGTTTGGTGTTTTTTTTGCAAAGTGCTGAAATAAAATAAATTAATAAAAAAAATTTTAAAAATAAATTAAAAAAACAAAAACAAAAACACGAAACGAAAAAATAAATGAAACGAAACCTTGCAAGAACTTGCAAAAACTTGCGAAAACTTGCAAAAACTTGCGCACATTTCTCTAAAGAAGTGATCTTGAAAGTTTAAAAATTGCTGGGGTGTGTTCTTGAAAGTACCAGAAGTCGTAGTTGGTATGCGCAAGGTTTTGAAAAGTTGGGTGTTTTTCTTGTAAAGTGCCAAAATAATAAAAAAATTAAAAAATAAATAAATAAAAAAAAATGGAAAAAAAAACAAACGAAAACAAAAAAACGATCGAAAACAAAATGAAAAACAAAAAAGTGAAAAAAAACAAAATAGAAGATTAACCATTAAAATTATTTGGGAGGAGCTTCTATTTCTGCTTTTAGTTCTTGGTGGGCTTTTCTTATTTTATCTCGTAAAGTTCTTGCCTTGGTTTTAGTAGTTCCTAATGCTGTGCTTACTTCTGCTTCTTGGTCGGTCTTTTGTTTCAATTTATCCTCAGCTTCTTTTTCTATTTAATTATAAACAAAGGATCTAATTTGATCTTGTAGTACAAAATTTGAATATCATCAAACTATTTCGAACTATTTTGAAAAATCAGCCTAATGCGTGATCCAGGTTACAGATCTACTGATCCAGCTTGGTTTTCTAGTCCTAAAATATTTTGAAAGGGTTCGAAATATTTCGTAATATATTTCGAATATTTCAAAATTACTTTCGTAATATTTCGAAAATTTGATATTTCGAAATATTTCGAAATATATTACGTAATATTTTGTTTATATTATGGTTCGTAAGATCTTACATAAGATTATACTATTATAAATTTGCTGATGTTGGCTTTTGGTCACATGACCATAACAAGGTATTTTATTTATAGTCACACCTCTATACAATCACCAAAAGAGGCACGACGGACTTGGTGATTATAGAGAGGTCAGACTGTATATATATGCTATATTTTAAATATTAGATCAAACCTGTGGGTCAATAGCATAAGTGGTTTCGCTCTCAGGTCGCCAAACTTAAGATTGCTAGTTCAAGCCCTACTAGCAAACAAAGAAAAACTATACTCGATCATGAGATGGACGGGCTGAACTAGGATGCTAGGACCATGGTTAGAAAATCTAACAACATTTGTATAGTTGAGTGCTCAATAAAAATAATCCCTGTGCAAATCCAGTTGATAAACTTAAATACCACTGGTGGAAACCTGGTCGAAATAGAATGTTTCTAGTGAAATTCTGGTCAAAAAATTGAAAACCTCTAGTAAAATTCTGGTCAAAAAATTGAATACCTTAGGTGGAATTCTGGCTGAAATTGAATACCTCTGGCAAAATTTTGGTCAAAATAGTTGGACATTACCGGTTAATCTGGTTAAAAATATATATAGAATAGTTATAATATATGTAGATCATTAAAAAATGTAGGGACCTGACAGATCAGAAAAGTCCCATTAAATAATATAAGAATTAATAAATAAAAAGATCGCTAACAGCAACCCTGAGTTAAACCTAGGGAAATTTCAAAAAAAATATTAGATCAGACTTTTAAAAGTCTTTACTTTTTTTGAAATACATTATTCTCTAAAAAAAAATTGAATTATATTCTCTAAAAAAAAAAAAGCTAAATTATATTTTCTAAAAAAAAACTAAATAATATTCTCTGAAAAAAATCTGAATTACATTTAGGGATTGGAACTATCTAAAATTTTTCTTAATCATTTAGTTTAACTGTTTAACTGTTTAATTTGGCTAGCATTAAAACAATTCCAGCCTCATGACCAACATAATTCTGCCCGGAACTATAAAGCAATTTCTAAACAGTTAAACAATTCCAATCCCTAATTACATTCTCTAAAAAAAATAAAAATAAATTATATTCTTCAAAAAAAAANAAAAAAAAAAAAAAAAAAAAAAAAAAAAAAAAAAAAAAAAAAAAAAAAAAAAAAAAAAAAAAAAAAAAAAAAAAAAAAAAAAAAAAAAAAAAAATTACAGAATTATATTCTCTAAAAAAAAATATTACATTATCAAAAAAAAATTCATTTTGCAAAAATTAAATTTTTATATTACATTTTTTATTAGCACATTTTAAATATAAGATTTATAAAAATTACCCATTGTATTCTTTTAAATATACTCTTTTTGCCCATTAACTGTCTTCAAATATAACCTTTTTATCCAATACCTACTTTTCAAATATAACCTTTTTTAAAAAAAGGGTCTGTATTAGCAATTTTTTAAATATAACCTCATATAGATTGTTTAAAGTCCTCTTTATATAAATCTATACTATTTTTTGCTTGTAATGCAAGATTGGCATAGACTTAGTACAGAAGGTGCTTTGATTGTAAAAAGTATATTTTTAAATATAAAGCATCTTCAGGCTTTCTTTTTATAGTATAAGAACCAATAAACCAATGTTTATCATATATTGTACATGCAATTATACTATATCAGAACTGATGTCTTATTATGTACATACTAGGGCGATGTCATTAATTACCTGATTATTTTTTATCAGAGGCCTACCCCTCCTTCTTCCTTAATATATATATAGTCAGGTTCTTATATATAATTTTAACTTTTTTTACCCCCCTTTTCTCTAAAAAATCACCTGATTTTTGGCACTCCCCTTAGGAATTAAAAATGGCTATAATTTTAGTATACCTGCACATATGTAGTATTTATATTAGAGATCTCAAAAAAGAAAAAATTTCAAATTTGAAAGAATTTATATATAGTACAAGTATCCAATCATATAACTGTATGCTTGTCAGATTACTATTTTGGCTTTTTTACTTTTGTTTATTTGTAGAATTCTGATAGTGTTTGTTTGACCATCTTTCTAAAGATGCTTCCTTTAAACTTCAACTAGCATAATTAAATCATTGTTATAATGGTTAGAAAAATAACAATAGAAATTGTCTTTTTTTGTAGACCTTTTTTATACATAATAAACAATATTATACCATTACTCTAAAAAAACCTTAATCGTTTATAAAAAAATTCTGCCAAAATAAAAATAAGGTTAAGTAAACTTGTTTTTTTAGTTCTCATAACTGTTCAGAAAAAATTTTAAGTATATTTACAATATAGGTAGTTTTTTCAAAATAAAAAAAAATTTAATGCCATGCAGGCTAAAAAATTAACTTTATATAGCATAAAATAATAAATTTTACTATTGATAGATTAAACTTATAGCAAAATTCAATAATTAGATTAATAATTTGATGTTTACAAATATTCTCCAGAATGATATTGTAATTGCTTATAACTTGTAACTTTCTAAATTGATAAGAACTAAAAGAAAAAATATTTAATTTAATTTAGACTGAATTTATTTATCGCCAATCACTTTGCAATAAATAGCATTTTTATTAGACATATTTACAAGTTATATACATTAGTAGTACTTATATAGCATAAAGCATTTTTAATTCTTCCTTAAAGGCTGGATCAGGTATTCAATCATCATCATTTGCCTTAATACTTCACATGAAATTAATGTAATCTTCAGGAATTTCCTCAAAATATATTTGTTTCTTCATGCTGCTCATTGATTATTTGAACTACCAACACTGCTCTAAGCATGACTTTGTTGTGAAAAAGCCCATATGTAATAGATTAAATGTTTCATACATAAAATTTTTTTACATGAATTAGGTGCTGAGAAAGACAAAAAAAATTATTGTTGGGGATGATGCTAAAAATTGGATGATCGTGAAAATTAAAAATCTCACTAATCAACTTTTTTTAATTTCGTAAAATATGAATTAAAATAAAAATTTTATCACCTTTATTCACTTTTCTCGGCACTTAGCCCATATATTATTATTAGTAACCAAAATAATAAATTCAAATTCGTTCACTATTTTATGTTTTTACTTAATTGAAATAATACCATTTAGGGCATGGACTCAACCAAGAATCTGATTGGTCTTCAGATCAAATTGGCCAATCATATTTTTTTATTGAATTCATCGAGTGTTGATTTATCGCTGCAGCACACCAAACTATATTGCTTATTTGCGCGGGTGATACAAAAGCCGATTTTGTAAATAAAGTGCGTAAGTGCGTTATATAAAAATTTGGGGTTAGGGCCTTAATGCTAGAGGCTATAGGGTTAGGGTTAGGGTTAGAGTGATGTTTACTATATGTAAAATTTCATCCCGTCATTTATAATTAGTGCACCAAGATCGATTTAAACATTAGTTTTTGCATATTTCGCTTTTTTCGCTGTTGGTCGGGCTGATCCGGAATAGTCAAAATTTGCACTCTCCGATTGGCTATTTCCTCTTGTATTACCCGCACCAACCTGGTACAAGAGTATGACAAACTGCTACGTATTTGGTTTATTATTGTTGCTAAATTTGATTATAATTTCATTACTATCATGGCAACCAAGTTTTTCGAGCAACTTTCTAATAATTTAAATGAGCTTCTTAAAAACAGTGACGAATACAATGTTATTATTGAAGTTGGTCAGGAGCCAAATAATCAAGCATTTAAAGTACATTCTATCATCCTAAATTCTCGAAGTTTATATTTTAAAAATAAATTAGGCGCAATTACTTATAATGACAATAATGTGAAAATAATAAAGCAACCTAATGTTTCCATTGAAGTATTCGATATTATCATCAAGTAAGTTAATAAATACATATAATATGCCATATTTAAATTAAGTTTAAAAAAGTTTTAACGTTAATATTATCATGCGTAGGTATATTTATAATGGTACCGTTTCTTTAGAAACAGTAAATGTTTCAGTTATTTTTGAACTTCTAATTGCTTCTAGTGAGTTTGGTCTTGAAGAGTTGATTAAGCACATCCAATTATTTCTACTTGAGAAAAATCCTTCCTGGTTACGTCTTAACTTTTCTCTTGTTTATCCAGCCAGTTTTAAGAACGATAATTTAAAAGATTTACAACAATTTTGCGCAAATATTATTGCCAAACATCCAAATATTATTTTTGATTCAAATGAGTTTCTTACTCTTTCAGAAAATACCTTAATTTTTATCTTAAAGCTTGACAATTTACAAATGGATGAAGGAAAAATTTGGGATTACGTCATTGAGTGGGGAATTGCTCAAACCCCTTCTCTACCTCCTGATCTTGACAAATGGTCTGATGAACATTTTTTAGCATTAAAAAATTCACTTCAAAATTGTTTCCCTTTAATTCGTTATTTTCAAATTTCTGGTAAAGATATTTTTGATAAAATCCGACCTTATCACAAACTTCTTGAACCAACTTTGTGGGCGGATATTATGCTAAAATTTATGGATCCGAATAGGAATAATACCATTACTTCACATGTTTTACCTCCTCGCATTAATTTACCTTCAACGCTACCTTCACGAGATAGTATTTCTATTGCTGAATCAAATAAAGCATCGGAATTACGAAAAAGCAGTGAAGCTTATTTTATTATGGGCAGATATGAAGAGTCACTTGTAGACTTAACTAAATCATTAGATATTGAATCAAATAATGCGTTTGCATTAAGGATTCGTGGAAACATTTATCGTATGATGAAGAGATACGAAGAATCACTAGCAGATTTAAATAAATCATTAGAAATTGAACCAAATAATGAAATTGCATTAAGAATTCGTGGAGACACTTATCGTATGATGAATAGATATGAAGAATCACTTGCAGATTTCAATAAATCATTAGAAATTGAACCAAATAATGCATTTGCATTAGCAGGTCGTGGAGAGACTTATCGCGTGCTGAATAGATATAAAGAATCATTTGCAGATTTAAATAAATCCTTAGAAATTGAACCGAATAATGCAAATGCATTAAGTTTGCGTGGTGCAACTTATTGTAGGATTGGCAAATACAAAGAATCACTTGCAGATTTAAATAAATCATTAGAAATTGAACCAAATAATGCAGATGGATTAAGGGTTCGTGGGCTCACTTATTTTATGATGAAGAGATATGAAGGATCACTTGCGGATTTCAATAAATCATTAGAAATTGAACCAAATAATCCACTCGCATTAAGGAGTTGTGGACTCATTTATTTTATGATGAAGAGATATGAAGAATCACTGGCAGATTTAAATAAATCATTAGAAATTGAACCAAATGATGCATATGCATTAAGTATTCGTGGAGACACTTATCGTAAGATGAATAGAGATGAAGAATCAATTGCAGATTTAAATAAATCATTAGAAATTGAACCAAATAATGCATTTGTATTAGCAAGTCGTGGAATAACTTATTACACGATGAAAAAATATAAAGAATCACTTGCAGATGTCAATAAATCATTAGAAATTGATCCAAATAATGCGTTTGCATTGAAACAACGTAAATTAGCAATCAATCAATTAAAAAAATAATGACCGAATTTCAATTTGTAATTTTAGTTGCTAACGAATAATAAATAGAATAATATATTATACACGTAATACATCACAAAAAATATTTAATTCAGTAAACATTATTTATAAATTATGTTTTATAAATTGTATCCCTTTGTTTGTTTCTCTTTTGTGCTTCATTGATAATTTTCTTTATTGTACTAAGAACGCTGAATCCTAACTTTTGTTCCACCCATTTCTAATCTCTAGATTCAAAATATACATACATTTGATCAATGTAAAAATTAATTGTTGAGTCGTCCAAGTTCTGGATCAACATTGGCCACTCTATTATATGCTAATCACCAGATTTAATTTTTTTTTCACCAAAATCATCTCACCTTACAATTGCAAATAAACCATTAACTGAAGTGAAATAAAGAGCAAGACAAGGTCAAGACAAACATTTAATCCATTTACACAAAAAGAATCAATAACTGTACAGTATAGAAATAATAGAAATATAATTATATAATAAATAATAATTAGTGTTAAAAATAATAATATAACCGATAAATATTTGACATTTTTAACCAATCATAATTATGATCATACCGTATGAGCTAGAAAACTGGTATATTTATATATATACCAGTTTGATTTATTTTTAGTTATTAGACGATTTTTAAAAATTGGAAGTTAATAATATCTACCGGTGCCAAATTACTTAACAAATAATAAAGATAATTTCTAAACTGGGTATATCTGGAAAATAAATAACTAATACTACAAAGTCATATAAATCACAGCACTGCTAAATTCAAGATTAGTATTAGGCTATTACTCTCATTATAGTGAAGTAATCTGGCTGTGAGATTTTCACTATATCAAGAGGGTTTTTATCTAAATCGATCTTCACTATAACGAAAGATTCATTATGATGAGAGATTCATTATAACGAGAGTTCATTATAACGAGAGTTAATTGTATTACCATTGAATAGTATTTTAGAAATCCTTAAAATATACCCGGCGTATAGGATAGGCTATTATCCTGTTACGTATGATATGATTAGGGTTAATTAGCACGTGATTGATATTTTATTTATTTTTAGCTATAGGTTAAGATTCTATACCCTGGCTATATTTTTAAGGATGCTGATGCCAATAGTTTTGCAGGCTAGTATCAGTCATGGTTAATAACAATCAAAGACGGTTAAAATATAGCCGAACCCATCCCTACGTCTGTTTCACTATAAAGATATTAGAATATTTATAAATTCACAATGCTCGAATAACATTTTCAAAATTCTTCAGACTGAATATTAATTTTTAACTTTTTAGAGTAGCAGCCAACTTATCAAATTTTCTTATATATTATTATTATTTTTCTTTGACCAACGTATGTTTCTAATATTTGTTCAAGAGATTCACAGGCCAATGAAATGAACATTTATATATAAAATAAAAAAAAAATTCTGAAGATACTTAAATTTGATAACCTCTCAATAATGAAACAGTACAAACCTGTTCGCATTGCATATCAGATTTCTTTTATTTTATTTTTTTATTTGATACTGTAGTATTTGTTGTTAAATATTATATCTACATGTTATTCACCACGATAACTTAGTGCGATCGTATTGCTTGGTTTAATGTCCAATAAATTATTTAAATCGGAAAGCGCTCTGTATATACCAAGCATATAATAAGATATTCCTCTTTGTTTCAATGTGAAAGTATCATTTGGTTCAATATTCATTGATCGTTTAAATCTAAAATTGATCGAACATAATTATTCATCATACGATAAGGTATTCCACGATTGCTTAATGCAAATGCATTTTAGGTTCAATAGCTATTGGTTTATTTAAGTCTGCCAATGTTTCTTCGTATCTGTTCAGCATTCTATAAGTTGCCTCACGATTACTTAATGCAAATGCATTATTCGAGTCAATTTTTAATGATTCCTTTAAATCTGAGAGTGCATCTTCATATTTGTTCATTAATCTGTAAATTTCTCCACGCTTACTTAATGCAATTGCATTATTTGGTTTAAGTTTTATTAACCTATCTAAATCTGCAAGTGAAACTTTATACCTGTACATCATTCGATTAGTTGCTCCACGATTAATTAATGCAAACGCATTATTTGGTTCAATTTTCAATGATTTGTCTAAATCCAAAAGTGCTTCTTCGTACTTGTTCAATGTTAGATAAGTTGCTCCACAATTGCTTAGTGCGAATAAATTGTTTGGCTTGATTTTTAATGATTCATTAAATCTAAAAGTGCATCTTCGTATCTGTTTATTATTCGATAAGTTGCTCCGCGGCTATTCAGATTACATGTCTCTAGTTCTAATGAATTATTTAAACCTAAAAGCTCAAGTTTTAATAATTTGTTTAAATCTAAAAGTGCTTCATCATGTCTATTTATCATTAGATAGATTTCTATTTGATGACTTAACGTGAATGTATCATTCGGTTCAATAGTTAATGATAAGCTTAAATCTGGAAGAGTTTCTTCAAATTTGTTTATCAGTTTGTTAAGCCATTCCTCGATTACTTAAAGAAATTGCATTACTTGGATCAATTTCTAATGATTTATAAATTCGAAAGCGCATTTTCATATCTTTTCATCATTCCATAAGTTGCTCCACGATTACCTAAAGTATATGCATTATTTGGTTCAATTTTTAACGCTTTATTTATACTGTATCTGAAAATGATTGTTGATATTTATGTATCGGTAAGTTACTCCACAATTATTCAATGCAAATATATTATTTGGATTAAGCTTTAATAATTCGTTAAAGTCCGAAAGTGCTTTTCATAACTTTATACTATTCCGCGATTAATTAATGCAAAGGGATCATTTGGTTTGATTTTTAATGATTTATCTAAATCAACAAGCGCATTTTTATAGTTTTTTATCATAAATAAGTAGCTCCACAGTTATTCAATGTAAATATGATTTGGTTCAATTCTTAATGGCTTATTTAAATCTGAAAGAGCATCTTCAAATTTGCTTTAATTCTATAAATTATTCGGCGATTACTTAATGCAAGCACATTATATGGGTTAATCTCCAGAGATTTATTTAAATCTAAGAGTGCTTCATCATATCTGTTCATAATTCTATAAATGACTCCACGATTACTTAATGCAAGCGTATTATTTGGGAGAGATTTATTTAAATTTAAGAGTGCTCCATCATGTCTGTTCATTATTCTATAAGTGATTCCACGATTACATAATGAAAATGCATTGTCTTGATCAATTTCTAATGATTTATTTATATCTACAAGTGCCTTTCATACATTTCCATCATGCAATAAATTGCTCCACGATAACTTAATGCAAATGCATCATTTGGTTCAATTTCTAGTGACTTGTTCAAATCCAAAAAAGACATGTGATAAGTTGCTCCACGATAACTTAGCGCACAATTTTTAATGATTGGTATATGTAATAAGTTACACCACGTTTCTTTAGAGCAAATATATCATCTGAGTTAGAAATGAGTTCAGAAAAATTTAATTAGTCAGCTCTTTTTATAGTTAGGAAAATATTCTGATAAAGCTAATACACAATCTTATTGTAGTTGATACTGTAATTAAACACCGATATAAATTAAAGGCTCAGAACATTAAAATAAATTTTCGATAAAGTGATTCTTGAGCCATCCGCTATATCGAATGCTTTAAGAGAGTAATATTCTTTTGAAGGGATTTGCTTTTTCTTTCTTTTGATATTTCTGGTAATTCTTCGATGGCTTTTTTGTAAGCCCATTCTAGAATTTTATCTTTCATGTCTGAAAAACAACATAAAGTCGTGTAGCTAGCAGACAATGAATGGATTGCAATTGCGGGATCGAATGGTAAAAGGGTGCAGTATCGTTGCTCATCTTGAACAATATCGTTGAATGTAAACAGTGTCAATTTAATATAAATAATAAGTAAAACAATTCTACGTGTTAATATAATTAATAAATTTCGTTCCAAAAATAGCCTCAAACTTTTCGTAAGATTTTTTATATGATTTAGGACAAATTCCAGATATCTTTATCGTAGAAATTATCAATAAATAGTGAAATATAATTTTATAAACTACATAATGATAATGATATAAGCTGTAATAACATAAGAGTAAAATAAGGTTATATTATACTCTCATATATCTCCATAAACTTCATATCTATTTCTTCTAATACATATTTTAATTTTACAATATAATCATCCATACGCGGTGGTGGGTTAAGAAATTGGTCATCTGTCATTTCGTATCCAAGCTCATCAAAAAAGGTCTTACTAGAAATTTCAAATATTTAAGTAAAACTTATAACTATATCTGGATAAAAATATAAATTAACTTCGTATCATCAAGGCCGATCTTTGAAGTAAATATCCTTGATCTGAAATTACACATCTGTCGTCCAGGTTTATTAGTAATTAAATTTTCAATTGTCTTTGACAAAATTTCGAGCGTGTCAATGAAATTTATCGTAGGCACATTTTTGACATCTTTTGCAATAATAGCATATGCGGGAATATGCCTTGTTTTTTTACAAATCATCAAAGGTTTGAGGTTCATGAATCAACAACATTCACAGTGGAATTACAATAGCAACATTGAGAAGTTATGGAGATGATGTAGATGGTTTTCTAAATTAGTAACACACATACCACGTTCAATATTCATTTGACTTTCCATTGGTAATGATGTGATCAACGTAAATCGTTTGTGACACATCTTGCATATTAAAACAATCTCGGGTCTGTCAACAAAATACTTGGGTAGTTAATAATTAAAATTTGACAGGGTAAAATCCTAGTAAAGCCCGCGCTGATTGGCTGAATTCTGAGCAGTGTTGACAATGGAGATCAACGAAGTCCAGTGGAGCAGCGAATGGAGCCAATGGAGTCAGTGGATATTGGTTTTTCAGCTCCATTCGTGTAGCCATCGAGTTCCATTGGCTCCATGCAAATCTTGAATCCGAGATAGCAATGTAAAACCTACACTTATTATTTTATAATATGTAAAGCCCGCTTTGTACCAGGTATATAGATAAATCCGCTTTTTAATAGGTAAAATTCGCTCCTCCTTATTTAAATATGTAAAAATTTGTGCTCGGCAAAATCGGATAAAACTCGATTTTCGAATGGATAATCAAAATCTATATTTAGTACAGTATCAAAAATAGATTTTGAAGTAATTAATGGAAGGATAATAAGGATAATACTAACACAATCGTATAACAATTATTGGCATGAATTTATGAGCATGTATTTATTAATAAATTATTGTGAAAAATAATATAAAAAGCCAACCTAAGTCTATACAAAAGTGCCTTACCTTTGCCGTTCCCTATAGCAATATAACCAGTGGCCGGTGAGAAATCAAAACATTGAATGCAATTAAGAGATGCTAAATTGTTTGGCCAATTTGGAAACACAATAAGAGATGGTAAATGTACCCGCCATAAAACTCATTAAAGTGTAAATAATGGTTTATAATATAAAAAGTTATTAAGAAATATTTTTTATAAGAGTAAATTTACCAATTTTAGTTGATTTTTTTTTTTAGAATGACACGAGCTCCCAAGTATTTGAGAGTCATGATTGAATTTCATATCATGAATGCTTGCTGTCAAATTCATAATTGACTTTAAAGGCTTAGGATTTGGTAAGGCTAAGCAAGTCTCGTCATAAATGTAACGATACCAGAAATCGATCTATTTTTAAGTTAAAATTTGAGCGCAAAATGCGAATAAAATTTCATTATCATTAACACAATGGCAAAGTAATGACCATTCTTCGATACTGATATCTTCGTAGGCTTAAATCCACCATCGTACCTAAATCGATGAACACATCTTCGCGTATTAACATCCCATTGGTATACTTCGGCATCACTTCCAACAGAATATAAATATCGACCATCGTTAGACCAATTAACAGATATAACCATTCATTTTTCATATTGGCTATCCATTGCTTAGTTCGATTGCTGATCAAAACCAAATATCCACTATTAGCAACCAAAACAATATATTGCCCACAAGGAGAGATTGAAAAAGTTTCTAACGATTTATCTTGAAATCCATAAATCCCATTAGATTTATCAATTCGATATTAATGAGTAAAAAGTATTTTTCCGTCCAGAGGCAATAATTTCAGCCCCATTTGAATTAAATGCTGCTCGATAAATTTTAAGTACAACAAATTGGATTTTCGAATTAATTTTACCATCGATTTGAAATAAGCGTATTGTTTTATCTAGTCCAGCGATCATGGCAACTTGAGCATTTGGATGAAAAGTTACACTTTGAATTACGCTTTGTGAATAGGCTTGTTGATTCACATGTTTCATTTTTGTAATTTCAAGCTTTTTTGTTTTTTCTGAATCTTTTTAATGTATCAGATTTATTATGTGTGTCATACTCATTATACTCATTATTTTTTTTGTTAGATTCATTATGTTTGTCAGGTTCATTGTGAATTTCCAATTCTTCCGGTGGTTCATCATCTGATGAATCTGAACTGTCCAACATTTGTTGCCTTTTTCATTTTGAAGGAACATGGTCCAATTTGGAGTTGGTATAATTTCTCCAATTGTTGTCTTAATCTCTTCTAGTATTGATCACCTGATATTATATCTTAATCGTTTTTCTTAATTTTTTTAACATAGATTTACTTTGAAATGATACGCAAAATTTCTCACCATCAGAATCTTGCAATGCACCTGTATCCCCCGCAATTTGATTTGTGCATCATCTGTTTCTTCAGCCTTATTTTTGCTTATTTCTAATGCTTGTTCTATATAACTTTTTACATCACTAGGTATTATGTGTGGTATCGATGGATGACATCGAAATCTCCGTATCTGACTCTCCAAGGTCGTCATCGATTTCTTTTAATATATCATAAGACAGTTCATCCGTATTCATTAGAATTTTCTCAAATAATTGTGACATTTTAAATCTCTAAATGAAATTTTTTTTAAAAAAAAAATTTATGATAATTTGCATGATTAATATGTCGGCCCAATTTTTACTATTTGAACTTAAAATCACGTGATAAATATAATATAGAAGATATACATGCTTTTTTTTAATTAAAGAAAAAACATTCATAAACTATGCTTTAAAATTAGTACAAAATAACGTTTTTGATAATTTTTTATTAGACAAACTTATAAAAAATAGAAGTAGCTTAAAATTCAGGCAACAATGATAATACAATATAATTGTCTGAAACGTAGTTTACTTCTCCAATCAATGTTGGTACTGTATAGTGCTTGGCAAAATCGAGCACTAGTAAAAATCGCTTTTTTATTCATAAAATCTACATTCTTGTTGAAATTCATAAACCTGTAACAGTATATGATTGATTAATAGTTAGATAATCTCCTTAAATATACCTCTCACAGTGTTGTACATTTTGATTTTCCTGTGCCTGTTTGGCCTTGTCCTGTCCCAGGACATCCCAAATTTGACCCATCAATTTATTGAAACAATAACAACAATAATGAAAAATATGTAAAGTTTAATTTAAAAACAGTTTTATTTAAGAATCGGAAGAAAGTTGTCTTAATAAAATTTTGAGTTATCTCTATTTTTTTTTTTTTAAAAAAAAATACAAACCTCAAATTCTGTCCTAGCTTGACCCAAATACACTTTACCCTCGTTATAACGGACCTTGTTAAGCAGATCTCTCATTATAACGGAGTAATTCTCTAAAACATTTCAAAATTATCCTTATTATATATATGATGAAATAATGGATATTCATTATAACAGATGGAATTTTCCAGCCCAGCAGGTCCGTTATAACGAGAGTAGAGTGTATTTGCCTCAGCCTGGTTGGATAGTATTTGAAAGGAGCGTGGTGTCTTACATATAATCTTGATATAATGATTCAAATATAGACTGATGATCGTATTATTAAATTTAATAGACTAGATGATATCAAAAATCAGTAAAAGATGGTATGATATTAAAAAAAAAAAAACAGAAAGAAGATTTGGTTGCGTATATCCCGCAACTTGGTTGGATGGTAATAGCAAACTTGGTTCATATTAAACAATGCAAATTTATTATTAGGTAAAATCATTTGATCTAGACTCACACATATCAGAAAGATCCTTGTTAAGAATATAAAATAAAAAATAATTGAATATATACGAATTTCTACAGATTTAAAGCATATAGATTCCATCATTGATTTGCACAGGACGTACATACCTAGTCAATGATGCATCAAATAATTATTAAATTATCTGATAAGATTATTTACTTCAATATAATCACTTTTAATTTGTTCATTTTCTAAGCCTAGATTGATAGCTTTACTTAAATCTGAAGCAGATTTTTCATAATTTCCCAATTTTTTATTTAAAATTCCTCGATTATAAAAAGCTTCAGCTTGCTCAAATTTCTCTAATTCAGATCTTGGATTAAAATTATCTAAAGAGGTAAATTCATAAAGAGCTTCATTATTTTTCCCTAATGCACTATAAAGTGATCCACGTTGCCAATGAAAAAATGAATCATCTGGACATAATTCGATTGCTTTATCTAAATCTTCTTGTGATTTTTCATAGTGATTAAGTTTTAAATAGAGTGCACCACGATATCCATAGCATAAATAATTATCTGAATCTAATTCTAATCCATTATAGAAATCTTGTAATGCTTCATCATAAAGTCCGAGCATATATAATGTTGCACCACGAATTTCAAACGCACGAGCACTATAAGGATGGATTTCTATTGATCTATCAAGATCTTCAAGTGATTTTTTATATTGTCCCATAAGTCGATATGCTTCTCCACGAATTTCTAATGCTTCCCAATCATTTGGATTAATTTCTAAAGATTTATTAATATCTTCAAATGACTCTTCATCCATTTCCATTGATTGAAAAATTTGTGCACGAATTTTTAAAACATTCGCATCATTTGGATTAATTTTTAATATTTTATCAAGATCTTCAAGCCCTTCTTCGTACCAACCCATTGCTTGATAAATAGCACCACGAATTTCTAAAGAAATTAAATTATTTGGATCAATTTCTAATGATTTATTAAGATCATCAAGTGCTTCTTCATTCCTGCTCATTTGATAATAAAAAAATCCTCGAATATTTAAAAATTCTGTATTATTTGGATTAATCTCTAAAGAATTGTTTAAATTCATTAAAGATTCTTCATACATATCAATTTTGAAATAGATCATTCCACGTTGACTTAAAGCAAATTCATTATCTGGATCAATTTCTAAAGAGCTATTTAAATCTGTGAGTGATTCTTCAAATTTATTAATCGCATGATACGTAGCTCCACGTTGACTTAAAATCCATGCATTATCAGGTTCTAATTCTAAAGATTTATTGAAATCTAAAAGTGCATCATCATATTTTTCAATTAAATAATATGTCTCTCCACGTTGACTTAAGATAAATGCATCGTCTGGTTCAATTTCTAAGGATCGATTTAAATCCGTTAATGATTCATCATATTTACCAATCATACGATTAATCATTCCACGTAAGCTCAAAGTCATTGCATCATCAGGTCTAATTTCTAATGATTTATTTAAATCTGCGAGAGCTTCATCATATTTATCAATCATACAATATGTCGCTCCACGTTGGCTTAAAGTCCATGCATCATCAGGATTAATCTTTAATGACATGTTTAAATCTTTTAGAGATTCACTGTATTTATCAATCATACGATATGTTATCCCACGTTGGCTTAAAGCCCACACATTCTTTTGTTTGATTTTCAATGACTTATTAAAATCTACAATGGATTCATTGTATTTACCCATGAGGCGATAGATATATCCACGATAATTTAATGCAGCAAAAAGATGATTTTTAACTTCTAGTTCACCATCTAATATATTTTGTAATTCCTCGTAATTATCTAATATACTGTTTAATATGATTAGAGTATCTTCAAATTTTCCCAATGAATTATTAATATTAAGAATAGAAAATAAGGCGAACTCATTATTTGGATCTAACATTAAAGCTTCAGTAAAATCCAATAGTGATTCATCATATTTTCCAAGATTTTTATATACTTCTCCACGTAATCTCAATGTAGGTATGTCTTTAGGATTAACGCTTAATAATTTATTAAAATCCAAGAGTGATTCATTATATTTACCTATTGTTCTATAAATTTCTCCACGAATTCTAAAAGCAATTAAATCATTAGGATTAATTTCTATTGCCTTGTTTATGTCAGCAAGAGATTCCTTAAAATGATTCAAAATACGATATATATCCCCACGTTTCACCAAATTTTTATAATCATTAGGGTTGATTTTCAAATATTTTGTTAAATTCACAAGAGATTTTTCATGAAGGCTTAGCTCATAATAATTGCAAACTTTAATTAATGAACTATTGTATAATTCCAAAGTAACTATATCAGTGAAAATTTTTTCATTTGATCCTCCAAGATTATTTAATAACATGTAAATTTCCTCTTGAGAATTCAATGTAAACTTATCATTTGGATTAATTTCAAATGCTCTATTGAAATATCTAAGTGCATCCTCATAATAACCCAATTTTTGATAAATTTCTCCAAAACATCTTAATATAAATGCATCATCAGAATCATCAGATTTAATAATTTCCAATAATTTATTATTAAAATTAATGAATAATGATTCACTTAACAGATTTAAATTTAAAAGAATATACTCTCGACATAACAATAAAGGAATACTATTACTATTTATATTATTTTCTAACAATTTATTTAAATCAATAAGAGCTAATTCAGGTTTTTTAAAATTTAAATAAATCATAATACGAATTTTTAAGAAATTCGAATCGTTTGAAATTTCCAACACTTTATTTATATCTTCAAGGGCTTTTTCATATTGATTCAAATAGGAATACATTATCCCACGAATTTTTAATGAACCAATATCATTATTATTAATTTTCAGCTTATTTTCACAATCTTTGATTGTTTTTTTAAAGATATCATTCAAAACATAATTAGTGCGCATTTGATTGTTTGAAAAAGTTGTGTTATTTAATTCTCTAGCCAATGTAATAAGTATAGTATCATTATTATTAATGTCTCTGTCGTCAAAAGAGTACATGATTTTAATGTATAGTTTTTATAATTTAAAACGTCGTGCATATTATTTATAGAAAAAGTTCTTTGTTACGTTGAACAAAAAATGTATTCGTGTCATACGTTATACAGTAATACGTAAGAATATATATATAATACGAACGTACAGTACATTTTAATTCACATTTATAAATAAAAAAAAAAAGTCTTTGATAATTACTATTTGATTATTAAGTATTACTTTTCAATAAAGTATGGCTGATGATAGTCAGATTGATGATTTTGTAAAAATTTCGAACGATACATTTCGAAATCTATATTTAAGACCTGATTCAGTAAAAAAACAAGTTCAATATATTCAAAATAATAAATTACTTTCACGTTTAGATAAAGAATTTCTTATTGATCAAATTAATAAAACAGAACATGAAAAAAATTTTAAAGAATTAAAAGCTATATGTATACATTGTCAATCTAAACTTTTTGAAAACCTTTATTGTATAATGTGTATTCGTTCTAATTTAGAAAATAATTTTAAAAAATGGACTTCTGGAAATAAAATTTTGGATTCCGGAATTCAATTTTTTCAATTAAAATATTCTAATAAATTTAATAAAATTATTGAATGGATTCCATTTGAAAATTTTCTTATTTATGGTCATAAAGTTGATGGTGGTTTTGGATCTATCTATGTAGCTAATTGGTTGAATGGTCCAATAAATTCTTGGGATGATTATGAGAATCAATTTTTGAGAATTGGAACTAGTTTGGTTATCTTAAAATCTATGAGAAATTTTGATAATCAAAATGAGGATTTTTATAAAGAGGTAATTATAGAAAAATAATATATATTTTTTTAAAAAAAAAATTTTTTTCTTCTTTGATACTGTATAATAATATTAATTTATTTAGGCTTTGATTCATATAATGCTTACTTTTGAAGTTCCAAATCTTGTTAGATGTTATGGTTTAACCAAAGAACCTGAAAATGGAAATTATATGATGGTATTAAATTATGCAGTAGATGGTGATTTGAAAAACTTTTTAGAAAACAAAAAAGATTATTTTACCTGGAAAGAAAGATATAGTTTATTATGTGATATTTCTTTGGCACTTCTAAAAATTCATGAACGTAATATTATACATAGAGATCTTCATCCTGGAAATATTTTAATTACTGGAAATAGTTGGGTAATTAGTGATTTAGGAATTTCAAAATTTTCTGATGATAAATCAAAAAGTGAAATTATTGGTGTTTTACCATATATCGCACCTGAAGTTTTATTAAGTTTTGATTATACAACTGCAGTTGATATATATAGTATTGGAATAATTATGTGGCAGATAGTATATAATTGTGCACCATATTGGAATAGAAATCATGATATTTCACTTGTACGAGATATTTATGATGGTCTTCGTCCACCAAAGATTTCTGGTTTACATATTGACTATGAAGAGATGATGGAAAGATGTTGGAATACTGTTGCTTCTAATAGACCAAGTGCTTTGGAACTTTTTGAATTTTCAAAAAAAAATTATCAAAGAATCTGTAGTGGTGAAATTTTTATTCCAGAAATGAAAATTAATTCAATCAATGAATCGTATAATAATGATTTAAAACCCAGAATTATAAATACAGGTATTTTTATTCATTATTTATTATCAATTTTTATTTTATTTTTCTAATCTTTTAATATTAATTTTATACTATATATATAAAGCAAAAATTAAAGATACGATTCATTATATCCAATCTCATGAATCAGATCTATTGATTCCAGTAGAAAAGCTTTGAACTTAAAAAAAGTTATATAATCGATGCATACTATAGGACTGCAAAGTAACATAATTTCAATTTTATTACTAATTTATCTATAATATAACTTCTTTCATTTTAAAATGCTAATGACCGATCTGATAATTACTTGTGATTTGTCGAATGTGATTGAAGATAAAACATGACTTTTAATTGAATCTTTGTGCTCAGGAAAAGTTGCCTGCAAATACATTATTACAATGTAATGAATAAGTTTAATAATTGTTAATTGTTATTACAAATGAATAGGGATCAAAAAAAATTATACATAACATAACATAGTATGTATTTAACTTTAAATCATAATTTTGAATTTTATTATTATTCAAATTGTATTTAGATTATTTATTCTTTTATAAAGACAAGTAAATGAAAGTGAGAGTCAGGAGATTCTCATTTTAGTATATACATAATATGTATAAATAAGTGTATTTGGATCTTAAAAAATAAATCAGATTTTAAACCGTTTATAAAGTATACAAAAATGATTCTTTTAACTAATCTTGAAACCTCTAATGATTGTTATTATAGGCGTTTTTGCCTACCGGTAATTTAAATATAAGCATTGAAAATTAAGATAAAGGTACTTAAATGCTTGAGTATGATATTAGGTATTTGATTAACTTCAATAATACCACTGTGCTCATAATTACGGCGCCTTTTTATACTACCCTAAAATTTATAACATAGTATATGACGCATATGTTATAATAAATTTATAGAAAAAAGAGATGGGTTTATGTTTGACGCGACAACTATATTAGTTTTATTCGATTCGGGGTTCATTTTAAAATATGTGTGTCATATAGTCACATTAATAATCACGATAATTCAATAGTAATTTGGGTTCTTAATTTAGGCCCAATTACAAAAAGTCGCCGCGCCGTGATGTTACTATTTTTAAGAAGTCTATTTAATTATTATAAAGTTGCCCAAAAAGCTAAGCCATCATAGTTGTCAAAAATAATACTTTAACCGTTAGTGACAATACAAGCAACATAGTGGAAAATAAGCATATGATTAGAATGGGGGGGGTTTTTTTTTGACTTAAAATCTTGACTTTTGATTTGAATTGAACTGTATCAGAGTACTATGAATTCTCGTCAGGATTATAAACGTTAATGATAGAGAAGTTGTTCAAATCATTGTGAATAATTTGCTAAAAATTCATTGTCAAAATGCGATTTTTAAATTTTAGTTATGAAAAAAAGATGGTCTGCATCTCCATATTTTTATTCATCGAATGATAACTCATTTGGGAAATTTTCGGCATCACATCTAGATGCGGTTTTCTAGAAATCTAGCTATTCTTAATATTTTTAGATAAAAATTATTGAGATTTAGGGTGCACTCAAGCGTCATTCTCAATGTGATTAACAAGTGATCGCAATGATGCTCAAAGATATTTATATTTACATAAAATTTTTACTTAGAATCCGAATATGCAATTTATGACGTAATTGAAATTTTTTCAAACCTCATCCTCGATGAGATTAATTAGTGATCGTAATGGTGCTCATTATTAGAATCAGTCAAAATAAACATCGCAGTCAATATTTAATATTATTTGTTAAATCAAAAAATAAAAAACAAAAACGAAAATAAAAACAAAAAATAAAAAAACAAAGCGACCATTAAACAAAAGCAAATGCTACCAATCTTTGAAAATATTCTGCGAAACATCAACTTCAGCAGTCCTTTCGTTCCGTTTACTGACTTCAATTATAATATGCTACTAGTTTTAGGTCCTTGTTTGTGTTGGGTTGTTGTATTGAATGAAAAGATTATTGACGGGAATAATTGAAATTGTTGCCATATTGGTAAAGCTAAGTGATGATGAGTATCGCTATTAATTTTTGAACTTCCCGACTTTTTTTTATTGATCATAAAATTTAGTACAAGAAGTAAAATAATAATTCGTTGTTGATTATGATATACTTGTGTGATTTCTTTGAAAACTCAATTGATTGTAGAATTTTTCAAAACAGGTATAAAAAAAAAAAAGGTGATTTTTGTAAAAAGTTTGTTGATTTAAATGACAAGCTCATTTCAATATTTTTTATTAATAAAAAATGTCATATACGTAATACTGTAATAAGCTTTATCAAACCACGTATATTCATCTTAATTATTAACTTGCTTGTCTAATTTAAAATAATTTCCGCTAAATAAATTTCATTTCCCGACACCTTTTTACCCATTGATTAAGACGCTTGAGAACATCCTTACTCAAATATCACTCTTAATTTAGTGGTGATCGATTGATACGGTAGTCAAAATAAAGTCATCAATCGGTGCTTGAATAGCTTTTAGCGATTCTACACCATGATAGTAAATAATGGTATGTTAATACCGATAATGAAAGTCCAGATCAAAAGTATGAAAATGCTTTACTATCTGCCTTAATAGATATTAAGTTTTGATGAGCCAATGATTAAGCCACTTGAAAATGCTCTTGGTTGGTGTCAGGGTTGTAAAATTACGGTAATTTATAAAATTTGGTGGTAAGTTATTGGTAAGTTACCTTAAGTAACTTAAGGTAACTTACCGGTAACTTACTGTAACTTACCGCCAAATTTTATAAATTACCTAAATTTACAACCCTGGTTGGTGTATTGATTTCCACCTAATTAAAAATTTGCCTCCAGTCCATTGAGATAGCTCCTAAACATTTCAGAAAATGAAATTAATATGGATAAGAAAAAAATTAAATAAGAAATGAATGGCTTATTGTAAATACCTCAGCGATAACTTTCATACTTACAGAATACGGTAAAACGACATAAAAATAACTTTTTAAATACTTCAATTGGCATATGGTTTTTATGTTATTCTTACAGGCCAATCAATCAAATTAGGAGTAAACGATTTATCTAATTCAATCGATAAATAATCATTATACAGTATATTTAATGTGTTTGCCAGTGACCGAGATATTACGATCAATTGAGTGGTTATTGAAGTCAATTAAAGAGAATTTTGTTATGCGAAATGCGAATTTGTCCTAATATATTTGCATGCGTTAACGTAATTATAAGGATTTTTTTTATATATGGTAGATATAAGTAAAGTAGGTAGTTGTAAAAAGAAAGTCCGCCGTGAAAATATCAGCCATGAAAAATATCATCATGAAAATATCCAATTAAGAGTCATGTAATAAATTGAAATTATAATATAAAACAGCGGCGGTTGTTTACAGTTGTTTTCATAAATTCTAAGACACCTGAAAAATTTATCTTTTCGGAAACTATTTCACTGTTTTTGGAACTTAAAAAACAAAGTTAGGAGATTCTTAGAACAAGATCGAAAAGGTTTCGGAAGCGAGTAAATTTTCAGGTGTCCAGGATTTATGAAAAAATCTGTAAGTTATGACATATACTTCAGATTTCAACTTTTGCTTCATATTGTGGCATAAATTACGGGTTGTAGCCTTATTTCTATTTAAAATCAGTGCCTAAGTATTTTCGGCACAGCCGCAACTAGGTTCTACGGCATATCTTCTATTTGGTTTTATTAAAAAATAAAAAAATTTTCTTTTTTTTTAAAAAAAAAAAGCCGTGTATCAGTATCATAGATCAATGCCTCATGATATAAAGCCAATCATATAAGGAAGGATCTTTGATTAATTTTTGTTGATTGGACTTAAAGAGGTACGGGTAAGTTGGCAAAGAGTATAGAGAACAAACTCATGCCCACATCCTGGTTACACGATCACACTAACGGACAAGCCACTACACTGGATTATAAATATACTTGCCATGGTCGCTTCTCTCTCTCTTTTTCAAAAAAAAAAAAAAACAACATCCAATTAAATGTTAATAAAATTCTAAAAATTATTATAACTTCACTGATATAATCCGAATCATCTACTTATCAAGCCAATTGCTTGTTTTTTTTTTTATTAATATCCCTAGCATTTGGTTGTTTCTGTAGATCAGAATACATTAGCAAATCAATATAGCATTTAGGAGTTCCAAGTGTGAACTAGATCGCTTTTACAATTTTTCTTAATCTACAAATTTTCTCAAGAGAGAAGCCGCCAAGACTCAGCAGAAATTATTATCATAAACATGAAAATTTCTTGAAATTTGTTAATAATTTGCAGCCATAATTTATGATGATGAGCGAAAAAACTCCTGAAAGAATCATATTGCAAAATGTTAAAGAAGTGGAAATTTGAGTTTTACAATGGATCTCTAGACATCAAATCAAAACCTCAGATATATTAACAGCAATCAAACGATTGTCACTTTAATTGGTAGACGTACGAATACTTGGGTGGATAATACCACTGTAGTTGATTTGCTTAATGTTTCGGGTTATTGGACCATCAACGATTATCTCTCGGATGCTGACATCAATGACGAAATTATCGATGAATGGATCAATAGCTTGTGTAGTTGGTTTAAAGGTTTTTTGGACATGGATCTTTTATATGGCTATCACTTGTTTAATCAAGTTCTCATGGTGGTCAGTTAAATCTTGCAGAAGTCGATGAAAATGTATCAGCTCTTATGAACAAAAATCTGATGGCGTCTTTACCGTAAAATTAAAAAAATCATTAATGGAAGTAGGCCACTTAGAAATGAGTGGGGATATGGATATAAAGATATTCATCGTTCTACTTGGGATGGTGAGTTTAGAAACCAATTTTGAGGCTATTTATGATAACGCAAGATTGTTTATTTTTTATTTTTTATTTATTTATTTTTTTTAATAGAAATCAGATAAGGTTAGAAATAAGCCCCAACCTGATAATCTTAATGAAAAAAAAATTTATTAGGATTTTGGGGTGATTGATAAACTGAATATAAAAGAGTGCTTATTTCATTTAAAAAAACAACAAATTAGCAAATTCATTAAATTTATTAGAAAAAGTTTTCATAAACCATAAAAAACAATCAGAAGAACAATGAAATGTCGATTCTCTAATGTTCATTGTCCGTGTTTCAACTTTTTAAATAGAAATATCGAATTAGAGAGATAGTATTTTCTAGCTATTTATATAGATTAGTTTAATATTTTTATAAGTATATATTTATTTTTGGTTTAATTTTTAAGTTAGCAAAAAAAATAATATTTATACATTACATTTAAAATTTCCATACATTGTATTTGTAGATGACATATTCAATTATTTAAGATCTATTTATTTGAATAAAATTAAATTTTAATTATACCATAAAATTAGTAAGTAATTGAACCAGTTAGATAATAATCGGTAGCTGAATCAAGCAAGTCAATTTAGTTTGAGTCGATTATAGCTGTTTTCATAAAGTTTAGAACACTTTACAACTATTTTCATAAAGTGTTATTGGTATTATAATATTTTTTATAAATTCTGGAACATCTCAAATTTTTCATATTGCTGTCTCTGCATCAAAGCTTCAAGAACAGCAATGTAGTTTTCCGAAAAGTTAAATGATTTAGAAAACGTGCAAGCTTTTTTAGTTGTTCCCAAAATTTAATGAAAACAGATATAATACAATGCATGTTTATGATTACCTTTACTGGCCAAATGTGATATTTTTACGAATGTTTATTGTTATATATAATTTAAATAAATTTGGAAAGCTTGCCAGCTCGATATAGAATACTATAATAATTAAGACTTTAGCAAGTTTTCTGTAGATTGGCAATTTTTGGTGTTGAACTTTTTACAGTTTAGAAAGCATGCTAAGTTTAAATCTGTACATAAACAAAATATGGGCAAATTTTTTATAATAAATTTTTTTTTTTAAGACTTTAAACAATAGTAATTTAACAGAAACTTAACAAAATTAATAAAAATTTTGTTAAAATAAATTCGATAAATTTGCAAAATTAATTTTAAAAATAAATTTTACTAAATTTGGTTAAGGTTATTTTTCTTTAAAATTTTGCAAAAAAAAGTTCTTTAAAAATATTTGTCTGGTTTCTATTGACTCAATATATTGAAGATATATTTTTGATGTAGTGTCCAATAGCAAATGTATTTATAAGCATTAAATTTCTCTTATTTACATAATAATAAAAAACAATTATTCTTTAATGAGAGATAGGGTTTATAAAGATCCTTTTTTTTTTTAAAGAAATTTTTTAATTCATTTATTTTAACCCAACTTATTAATAAGTGATCTTTAACTCTCAGTGGATAAAGATGGTTAATTGCGAATGAAATGGTTTTGTATAACCAGAGCTTAAGGTATGGTTTGGGTCGAAGAAGACTTGTTATATTTGGCTGAATGGTTGGAAATTTTAGTAAATTTAATTCGTAATTCGTGTAACAACAGGACAAATTAGTTAGATTGTAAATATGATGATCAGGGTTATTAAAACATATGAAATACCAAGTCAAGTTTGAATCTTCTTTTACTTACAATTAAAATAATGACAAAACGCAAAAATTACAAAACAACACTTATTTCTATTGGAAAAATAATACCAGAAATACATTACGGAGTCTTTTCTCGTGATTGGTGGATCGCAATTGAAAAAGATTCAAATAATTAAGCAACAATGCTTTGTCCGATACGAATAGGCATGAAAATGCATGTAGAACTTAATGGGCATGAGTTTTTTATTAATGTTTTAGAACCAAATATTGGAGATTCTTCGAGTCCAACATATCAAGCATCTTGCGGTTTAGCATTTAGTGAAATATATATGTCTTCTTCAACTGCTATAACTTTGTTATATCAGCAATTATTTGGTACAAAAACAAAGTTTTCCAGACCACTTGCAATGGGATTTAATCAATCGGATATTGTGAAACAATTATTAAAAGATATTAACTTTCAACCTTTTGAGTTTTATTTAGATCAATTACGAATAGTAGTTTTTGAAATTGGTGTATCAAAAAATCAAGATTGGAACTATGTTGGAACCGGATACCAATCATCACTTGTTAATAATATAGGAAAAAAACGTTTTATATATGTTCAAAGTTTTATTTCTAACAAATGTAATATTACAATTTATGAAGAAAACAAAATCAAACTGATTGTTAATGGGACAACACCAACAGACATTTGGTCAAAAATAGATTATAAGCCCAAATTTGATGCCAATGATTTGTTTGGTACTAATAATTCATATGTACAAAGATTAATAAATGAATTACGAGCCGCATCGTGCACATTAGAAGAATGGAATAATGAAATTTTACTAGAACAAATTTTTCAATACTATTTAAAAAAATGAACAAAGTCGGATATCAATTGGATGGGATTTATTCAGAATTGGAAAGATCAAGAAAGTGGTGTAATTGAATTGCGAACTTCTTTAGCACAATTGTATGGACCTAAATATCAAATAAATTCGCGAGAATTTTGTGCTTGGAAATTGATGCTTCGGCATATGGGTTGTACGGAAATTACACCCTATAACAAAGACCAATCTGAGGTAAGTTGAATAAAAATAAAATAAATATATGTGATAGTTAGCATTTAGGGTTTATTAAGATTTCATATTTTGTTATAACTCATTAAAGTTCAACATAAAAAACTTGAAATCTCGTTTGCTAATATTTTGCTAATATTTCGCTCCAAGAGATGCAGACTAAATCTATCCTATAATATAAAACCAAATATGAGCTTAATATTCACAAAATAATGCATAAGAGCTGCCAAGAGAAATAAGACTTCGGGCTTACTTTTCAAAAAGCCGAATCTGATATATAGTAAATAATAAACATGAGAGCCCGAAGTCCATTTTCTTCTGGCAACAATATATAGATCATAAAAAAGCCAAACACATACTTCAGAGCGATTAAGATTTTCAAGCTTTTTTTTTGTTTTTTTTTGAAATTCGATCTATATTGTCAATGTTAAATTTTTATGTTAGAAATGTTTTGATTAAAGATTGAAATGCGAAATATAAAAAAAAATAATACTCATACCTATGTCAAATTTGCAAATTCCAAATTGCTCTTATATTAATTTGAATATTTTGACTAAACATTTACTTATATTATCGTAGTTTGAATTCTGGACAAGATCAATGAATTCAAATAAAGATCGTGAAATATTACAAACCTTGTATAATCTTGGTTTTCTTCATTCAACACCAAAAAAATTTCGTAATCAACCGAAAATTTTTTGGAACGGTTTTCAAGAATCATTGGATGCAAATAAAAAGGGTCCAAATGGCAAAAAACGTATTTTGTCCATTATCGCAAATAAATTTTCGTATGATGA
Organism: Gigaspora rosea; assembly: GCA_003550325.1. Taxonomy (NCBI): domain Eukaryota; kingdom Fungi; phylum Glomeromycota; class Glomeromycetes; order Diversisporales; family Gigasporaceae; genus Gigaspora; species Gigaspora rosea. The sequence continues at coordinate 144,200 of QKWP01000083.1, read as the reverse complement.
AATTAAAAAAAATTTAAATGTTAGTATAAGTTTTTACTCATAATTCAAATAATTCAAGTATTTACAAATTTTATTCTTTGTTAGATTACCTCATCAAATACTATCTATGAAGCACGCTGATATTCAAGGCTTCACGGTCCAGGTGCCGAATATACTAAAAAAC
>QKWP01000083.1:107470-142919 GCA_003550325.1 Gigaspora rosea | reverse complement strand
GGGGTACCTAACCGCTACCATTACCTACTTCTGCCCTTGTAAGGTTCACACCGACCCCAGTACCCACCATTACTTTCCTACCGGTCCATCACCGGGTGCCCCAAACTTCCAAACCAGTTGGCCCGGAAGTGTTGATCTACCCAGCATTAGGTGCTACTATGGTTTTTCTTCCCCTGGTACCTAATTCCAGAACATAGGTCCTTTTCCTCTGGTACGACTCCGGCGGCCAGGTTGGTGGACCCTCTCCTCCGAAGGTCATGTCGTCCAGTTCTCCAGCTCTAGTTTCTGATATTCTGGTTCTGGTAGCACCGTCAAAGATCATTGCTACCTCCTTACTCGGGACTTTCCAAATGGGTTTCCATTTCCCCGGTTCCTTAGATTTGTCTGTGTCACCGGACACAACTTCGCCCGAAAGCTTCCATTCGAGATGGTAACCAAGGACTATAGGTAATATACCCAACCGATCGACAGGAAATGGTTACCGTAACACAGGTCTATTTTTTCAAAGCGTTGCCAGTGGGATTTGAACCCTAGACCTGCCACTTGGGGGTGACAACTTACCAACTTCCCTAAGTCGCCACACCCTCTGTATATCTTCTTTTTTTTTTGATCTAAATATAATTTATAAATAAAAAAGAAGAATTATATCAACGAATTTGAATATTTACAGCGTTATTTCAAAAAAATATATGAACAAAAATTTGAAATTACAATTCACGGAACTCCGATCCATAGTGATTGTATTAGTCACTGCCTCTTGTATGCCTTCGGCGTCTGTAAAGAAATACATAATCATAAATGTAATGAATGTGGTCGATTGTTTAAAGTTTTCTATCAACTAAAAGAAGATACGCCAATTGTTTTACATAATGAAATAGAAGAATACCGTGATCTTCTTTTGTATTATCTTGCTCATCAAACCCGGAAGGCATATCTAAATACACAAGTAAATGCCAATTTATTAGAGTTAGATGAGAAAGGTGCACTTATAATCGTAGATTATAAAATGAAAATATTACCCAAAAGTGCAAGAGAAACGAAAGAAAAATTCTTTGGTAAAAAAGGATGGACGCTCCATTCAGTGTTGGTATATACTCACAAAATTAATTCTCTTGAGCTTGATATTCAAGCATATGATCATTGGTCGAACGATCTATGTCAAGATGCCTGGTTTACGGCGTCAAGCCTCCATGCCGTTATTGAATCTATGGAAAAAAAACCAGAATGGATTACTATTATTTCAGATAATGGAGGACATTATCATAACGCAGATTTGATGATGATTTTAGGTCATTGGCCAGACTGGTATAATATCTGGCCCAAACAATGGATATTTCTTGAACCGGGAGAGGCAAAGACAACTATTGACAGTCATTATGCGCAGGTTAGTTTTAAATCGTAAGCGTACCTTTTATAAGTACACACACAAACTAACTCATATATGACCTCTATGTTTTTTTTTTAAGTGCACGTTGTTAAAGTTTTGATTTTAAGTAGGGATTGGAATCGGTTTAGTCGACTACTATATTTAGTCGACTAATTAGTCGACTAAATATAGTAGTTGACTAAACCGATTCCAATCCTTAATCCCAAGATCATGCACTTATAGGTTTTACCGTATTCATATTATATTGACTTACTTTAATAGATCGCACATGCCATTAATCGATATATAAAATTAGAATTTGATATATCATCGGGAAAAGATATTGAAAATGCAATTTCTGAAATTTGCGGGACTTCAGTAGCTCACCTAGAGCCAGAAAGAAAAAAGGGTATGTAAATTATATTGAAAATGCTGCTTTGATTTTTTAAATATACAATATTGAAATAAAATTCTTTTATTATATAGACCTCGATAAAAAGGCAAAAAATAAATTACCTGGTATTTCAAACTGGTTCGAATGGTCATGGCCAATCACGGGGGAATATTCTGGTTGTATTCGGGCAAGAGATATTGCAAATATTGGTGCCTGGACAACCTTTTATCCAAGAGATTTAGAAAAATTACAATTGAAACTAATCGAAAAACCAAATCCAAATATATCTACATCTTCAATACCTAAAAATCCTTGGACGATTTCATTACCTAATAATACAGGTTCTGTAAATTTTGTTTTACTTCATAGTAATTGACGAAAGGTAATTGTTTCTAAAATGCTTTATAGATATCCGAGTAAAAAGATTTAAGAAAGAAAATATAAAAGAACAACTAGAAACTCATGGTATTCTAAAAGATATTAATATGAACAGAAAAGAATTAGTAAAGGAGTTGGAATTGGCGTTAGCTAAAGAAACTTTAGAAAAAACACTGGGTATATAAATACATTATATAAAATTTAAATAGATTTATAAATTCAACTTACCTACTATTAGCCTCAGAAAACTTAGAATACAGTTCAATTTCATCACTTTCAAATCATGTTCAAAATTTACCTGAAAACGAAAAGTCAGACGCAGAAAGTAATGTTAGGTACATATGTGCATATGTTGTTTGTTCATTATTTTGCCTGCTATTTTCAAATAAAAGTTTAACCTCGAGTAAAAATCAATACTTACAATGCAAGAATAGTAGCTCCCAAGTAATAAACGAGCAGAATAAAACTCAGAGAAAAAAAAAACCGTTGAAAAAATTCAAGGTGCCGAAGATAACCCGATTTTGAATTCAAGGTATGCAATTGCTAATTTGCATGACCAATAATAAACTGATTAACAGTTTATAGTTCTCGGTTTTTTTTATGGCCATTGGCTTCTGGATGGGCATTAAAATCTTCACAAAAATACGGAAAGAAGGGATGCGGAAAACGGATTTCAAAAAAAGTGTGGAACCTTCTAGAGGTATATTTTTTAGAGGGTAATGTTAACAAAAGTGAAAGACATACTGCTGAAAGTATGCTTACCCAGTTAAGACAATGCATAGAAAATGGAGAAATTGAAAAAAATGAAGTACTGAAATTAGAAACTATACAAAATTGGATCTCTCGTTATGCAAGTCAACATCGCCAAGAAGCAGCAGAGATAATAGCTCGAGCACGAGAAAAGCCTAAAATATAAATTAGATATGCTAAATATTTTAGTATTGAATACGAATATGACAAATTCTTCAAGCTTTGCCTGTAGCTATAATCTTCGGCTTTCAGAAATTCTAAATATACAATACCTTCTAATGCTTTAATCCTCTATTGCTTATAGAAGCAATATCCATACGGGTGTCCTGCACCTCATTAATTTCTAACTGTATATGATTCAACGTACTTTGCATATTACCGGTAGTAAAGCCTTGAAATTGAATTTGTAGATTTTTTCATCCAATATTCTCAAAGCTTTTTTGTTGATCTTGTTCGTTTGAAAATTTTGTATGAAAACATGTAGTCAGACTCGACCATGTTCACTACCCTAAAAACATTCAATAGCGGATGCTTGAAGTTGTTAAACAGTGTATTTGTGTGAGATTTTGAAATTTGCTACTGAGAAATGCATGTTATACTAACCAATGAATATTGGTTTTTAATACTGGAATCCAACTAGCCCACATATACAAGTCATACTCGTTTTTATGAAAATTTAAATAAAAACAAATTAGCAAGTTTTCTTGGCTATTGTAATATAGATTTGGCAGACTTGCGTACAATTAAAGTAAAGATAAGCGTGTGTTACTTATATCTTAAAAATTTTCATTTTTTTTATTTTACTATGTAAATCGGCAATTTTGCCCTATTATTAACTAATAAATTTGTTCTATTGTTACATGGATTATCAATTAAATTTAACAGACTCGATGTACAGTATATACTGTATGTGATATTATTTTTATTAAGGACTTTTATGATATTATGTATGAGCAAAGCGGGACTCATTTCCTGATGGGCAAAAAAGCTTTTATTTGTAATGAATTAAGTTTACACATTTATAATGAATAAAGTTTACACGTTTTTCAAGATATATGATCTATATTACTCTATGTTACATATCTGATATGCGTCTTATACGCCTCATAAAGCTTATATGCTCGATCGCCCATATTCATCACATTCATCGTATCGGTATGAACGAATATGATCGGGAAGCCCATCACGTTTTTGGGTCTCACTAGTGTTTCAAATAGTTAGTTGAAAACCAACTAGTTGGCAACTTTTCAACTAATCGATTTATTATTAACTGGTTTGATTACAATTAATCATTAGTTATCAATTAGTTATCAACTAACTATAATTTATATTAATCAACTAAACAACTATTATGTAATGATATAACAAAAATCACAACTATTAGTACTTCTCAGGTTGAGATGTATCTGGTGAGCATTTTTTTATTTCAACCTTGCCAGTTTCCAATACCTTTTACACCAACCAGGTATCCTCCAAAGCATAAAGACACTATTCTTCGGGTATAATATGAATTGCTCTGAGTAACAATCATAGAGTCAATATTTTACAGTTGTCATTTTTCAATTTTCACTAATTGAAAAATGATTCGGGTGATTCTTGACGTAACAGATTAATAATAATAATAAGTAGTTCATATTTGTTAATAATTTAAGTAGTTCTTTTAGTGTTACATGGTTCATTTTTTTTAATTATACTTGAATCGCTCTTTTTTGTTTTAATTTCTTGGATTTCATAAACCCATGCTGGGTCTAAAAATCAAGAATCTAAATTTCAATTTTTTTAAAAAAATTAGTCAATAGAAATATTAGTGTTTTGATCCTAAATTTGACAGGCCATCCGGATTCTATCAAATCCGAATTGAATCCGCATCAGATTATGTATAAAGCTAACTTTGAGTACATCCTTAGGTCCATAATTTAACTTCTTTGACCAATCCTAGTAAAAATCTCTGGTTTGGATATCTGAATTTGTCTGGATTGAAGGATCAATCCAGATTTCGGATTTAGGATCGAAACACTAAGAAATATATACTGTAAATCCAGCGTGAGAAAGCTTAAAAATTTATACCAATTACTACCTTAATTTAATAGTCAATTAACATCAATTGTGCACTTTAATACTGTAATTCCAATGCAGCTCAACCTTAATAACATACTGTAATTACTGGAATAGAAAGAAAATTCTATAACAAAATTTTTTATAGTAAAAAATCAAAATTAACTCAACCTTAACTACTGTATGTACCAAGAAAACCAAAAACAACAATGGTAGCAGGAATTAAAAGATAAACCAACTAAAACTAGCAGAACCCAAATTAAGCAAAAGCAACAAGGTAAAACTGACATTAGTGAACAAGTTCTATAACAGAAATCTTTACAGTAAATCATGATAATTCTAATGCAACCTTAATTACCTAATAGATTACTAAAATAATAAATAAGTTCTGTAACAATTTTTTATATAGAAACATACAATGATTCCAATGCTAACTTAGCATTAACCACTAAATATACCATATTAGCAAATAAATTCTATAACAAAAGTCTTTACAGTAAATCATTATAAAAATCATGACAATTTTAATTCTTTGGTAATTGAATAGTGAATAAGGTTTTGTAACTGAATTTTTTATAGTAACTTATAATAAAAAATTATGATACTAATTCAATTTTAACCACTATATATACTATATTGGTATTCGAATTTAAATGCATATTGTGTATTCTGTTTATTCTACAATAGATAACAAATCTGTAATAGAATTTTTAATGATAATAATATTTAAAAATACAAATAAGATGGGTTGCATGAATATGCAACTTATTACACTAGTTTTTTATCATAGCCTAAATTCAGAAGATCATATCTCCAGGTCTCAAAGCCAAGTTTAATGTCTCACAATATTAGAACAATAAAAATCCAAAGAACCTATTTATTTAGTTATATAAAGGAGATTAGCTTAGTTCAAAAGCCTTGTGGATCACTTTATTATTATTTTTTTAGAATTTTATTACTAAAAATTTTTTTTAAAAAAATAAAAATCCAGGTAGCCAGGTCAAAATTTTTATTTTATGCTACAGTGCTGACAACCTAGTCCCAGCAAATAACAATTTTTAGTGACCAAATTCAGATTTTATTTTTTGTATATAAGTTATAAAGAGGCCAATTTGTAAATTTAGCTAATATTTATATATAAAGTGGCCAAATTTAAATTTTTAATATAAATTAATTGTTTAAATTTGCTTTTTTATATATATATAAAAGGTGGCCAAATTTTATGTTTAATTATAAAAATACTATAACTTCAACTTGCTTATAAATAGATTTAAAAAAATTGAAGAACATGGCAGTGTTTAGCTTGTCTTGATTTAACATTTTAAGATAGCATTTTTTTTACTATTTTTTTGAAGAAGGATTAGCAATTTGAATGTCATCAATTTTATTGGTCGGGACTAGGTTGTCTGCACTGTATGAAAACCAAGAAATTAACTTTGTGAAGCCTTATATTGGAATCGTCTTTTTTTTTTAAACCACTACCAGATGCTTGGATCTATTATCCGTTTTCATATTAAATTTAACGGATATCCGACCGATTTTATTATTTAATTTAGTATCCAAATGATAACAAATCCAAGTTCTATATTGTGGTTATAATACTCTGCGAAATATAGGTGAACAATCTATGTCTTTTTCAAATTCCATTACATAATACGCAAGATGTAAAATACTATCGAATGAAGATGTGAGTGTACGTGAATTCTAACGGTTCTTTATGATTAAGATTAAATAATCATTCTAACAGCTCATCATGATTAGTATTAAATAACCATTTGTAAAAAGCTTGGGTTATTACATTTGACCCATACAATAATCATTCGAACAACCTTTTGATGAATAGTGTTAAATAATCATTCTACTAGTTCTTTATGATTAGGCCACGCAAAGTTAATTTTTCGTTTTGCATAACATGATGTTCCAAAATTCCAACCGGCGGGTCGGATTTTTTTTTTTAATCTACTATAATTTAATAAGCTCATGTTCACATATAAGGCCACGCAAAGTTAATTTTTCGGTTTCATAACAAGGAATCAGAAAATTTTGGATTTTTTTTTTTTTCGGATCTATCAGGTAATTCCGGAAAATCAAGGCCTTGACACCGGAGAGAAAAATTAAATGGCATAAATGGAACAATTTGCACAATAAGAATTTAAAATTTTTTTTTTTTTTGGAAAAATTGGGTCGCGGGTTATGCAAAACGAAAAATTAACTTTGCGTGGCCTTAATGTAATGTTAAATAATCATTGTAATAGTATAGTTAACGATAAATAACCATCCCAAAAACTCCTTATGGTTGTGTTAAATAATCATCCTAACGACTCTTTATCGTTGCGTTATAAAACCATTTAAACAATAACAAGCTCTTTCGGATAAACATTTAGTGTTTGAATTAGGATGGGTTCATGATTCGTGAGACATTTGATCAAATATTAGACTTTCATCAACAAAAAGCGATGTTTAATTGATAGATGTCGCTATAACGAGCTTCTAAATATATATTTTCAAAATTCTTCGTATCGAGGTTTAATATTACTGATAAGAATTGAAAAGTACATGTATGTAATAGAGATTATTTGGATACGTATCACTTCACCGACGCTCATTTCGTAGACATAACATTTCACCGACAAAAATTCACCGACATGTTTATTTCACCGACAATTATTTCGCCGACAAGTTTATTTCACCGACAATTTATTTCACCGACAATTTATTTCACCGAAGCTCATTTCATAGACCCTAATTCTAGCCTGACCCTAACCCTAATTCTAGCCAGACCCTAACGACAATGACCAGAATTATTTTGTCAGTGAAATGAGTTTCGGTGAAATAAACTGTCGGTGAAATGGAAAATAAATGTCGGCGAAATAACATGTCGGTGAGTTGTTGTCGGTGAAATGTTATGTCTACGAAACGAGCGTCGGTGAGGTGAGCTGAACCGGATTATTTGATGGAAGAAATTGCCGGTTTTATAACTTTATGAATTATTAAATCAAATCTATGTCTGTATGCATACACTTAAAATGTATATGTACTTAAAACTAACAAATTAGCGATTAAATTTTTATTCATATTATACTGTAATTTATTTTGATGATAACTATAATTTACAGTATTTAAATCCAAAACCTAATACATAAGGCTCCAGCCCTATGAAAAACCGTCGTTTTATTACTAGTTATTTAAGTTTGTTTAATTCCCATGACTGATTCAATTTGTAGTGATATGTTAAATTTGAAAGCGATACTACATCTGCTTAACGGATTACCACTTAAAACTTTGTGCAAATAAATTATTTGGCTTAATTTCTAATGCTTTGTTAAATCTGTAAGTTACCGTTACTATAATTTTAAAGATGAAATATTTTTTGTAATATCAACTATACAACGTACAACTAAACAATTAAACTATTAAACAACTATGATCTACGCTAACCAAGAATAAAAGTAATAAAACCTTACGTTGGGGTTAGGGTATTACCTAAGTAGGGCTTATTTTATATTTAAAATTTTGCAAGGAACCTTTTTTGTTAGTGCGCAGAAGGTGGTTTCATAGAGAGACGATTATTAGAAAAGATCTGATTGGTGTACCTGTGACGATCTTTCATGGTCCTACTGGGGTAACTCTCACACCATATTCAATAATTGTTTTCCCATAAATCTTATTATCTTGCCAATGACTTTGTTGGCAGTATGATTTCTCTGATATTACGTATATTATTATTTATATTTATTTATTTGTTTTTATAATTTACTCTATTCCAAGCTGATCTAATAATTGAAGTATTGAGAGTTTTAAAGTTGAAAGAATCTATTTTAGTGATTTACTAAGCTTATCTATTTTCAATTCAGATCATTTTGTCGGACAAATTATGATTTAAACTACATACTGTATCTTATCACTTATCTGATAAGGTGCTGCTCAATCCGTGGACAATCACTTCGTAGACACCTTATTTCACCGACTATTAGTTCATTGACAAGCATATTTTACTCATTTCATACAAAGTTTGTCTTACCGACACCTCATTTCATACAATTTATTTATTTTATCTGCACAAAGTAATTCTTAGTCATGCTGTCGATGAAATAAATTATCTATGAAATAAACTTTGCTAAATGACACGGATCTCCTATTGATTTTCATTCGTAATCACAATTTCGATTCTCACTCAATTTCGAAATCATTAACTTTTAAACTTTATTTAAAATTAAGAAACCTTACTATATTTCATTAATTCTACATTCTATTTGAAAAGTACTAACTATTTTATGAAATAACCCCATTCCGAAACTCATAGAAGTATTTAAGCTATTCATCTCATTTAATTCTATTTTTGATTTAGTTTGAGAATAACGATCATTTATATTTGTATTACTATATCTCTCATTTAAACTATTCAATTCTCATTTTTTTTTCTCATTTGCGTTTATTTAGCTTACAAATACATGAGTTTCGTGCGATGGCATTAAAAAAGGGGTCCGCCCTACTTCGACAAACGTTTCACCGACATCACGGCAGGTGACAATTTACAAAAGATATCTACCCTAACCCTATGTGATGCCAGCTAAATGAACTTTCGATAAAATTTTTGGATATCTAATAAAAAATTGACACTTTAGTAATGATCGATTACTAAATGACACAGTGATAATGTGCAGTATTTCGATAACATTATTTTATCTTCGCAAATGATCAGATATGTTGGATGTTACTGTTACTTCAGACAAGTTAAATGGTTCAGTTCAAATGTAGTTACTTCAGAAAATCTAGACATTTTTAAAATCTTTACTATAGACGAACAAGCTAAAGATTCCTTAGTTGTTAGATCAACGTTTCAATATTTTCATATGCTGATTCTTTTTTGACCATAAGGTGCAAACCACTTATTTCCATAAACAGTAAATAGCTTTTGATCCACTAGTCCGTTTGGGATGATTAATTATCAAAATGCCGTCTTGATGAAACAATTCAAACAAATCAAAAATTATTAAAATTTTAATTACAGGATCCTGAGATAATTAGGTTTTGTGCCCAATTCAGTATTTTAGAATTGATTAATTAACATTTGAATCAGGCATAAAACTTCAATGGTTTTAACAATTTTGGGCTTGTTGGGATCGTCTCATCTGACGGACACTTTGGTGGCATCACATGATCGTTTTTTATAATAAAACATAGTAAAAAATTGAAAATTTCACTCTATATAAAAGTTTATCGTAAAATTGTTTAAATGTTTTTTTTTGTACTGGTATAAAATTCATTGATTATAGTCTTCAAAAATAATTTTTACAGATTTTAAAAATTCCCTCAAAAATTGGTCTGATCGAGAAAATAAATTTCAAAACTTTAGGCCACACAAACTTATACTATTGGTTTCATATCCCGGCCGGGTCAGTGAGGTGGAGTTTTGAAATTTTAATTTTTTTAATATATTAGCCAATAGAAATTCTCCATTCATAATCATATGAACAGGGCGAATTTTTAATTTTTATTAAGTATATATAGTAAAGATTATCAATTGGCTATTATACATGTAGGCCGATTTGAATAATTTATAAGTAAAGCTTATTTTTTCAAAACTTTAAGGTTAAATAACGTTTGATCTACTGGCCTGTTTTAAATGATTTTACCACCAAAATGTTTGTCTCTTTGAGACGATTCCAACAAGCCCAAAATCATTAAAATCCAATCACAGGATCAAGAGAAAATGCGCTGTCAAATAAGATGACGATCTGTAGGTAGGGCCATTGGTTGGACATATGTCCAACCAATGGCCCCACCCTACAGTGCGTCAACTTATTTGACAGCGCATTTTCTCTTGATCCTGTGATTGGATTTTAATGATTTTGGGCTTGTTGGAATCGTCTCAAAGAGACAAACATTTTGGTGGTAAAATCATTTAAAACAGGCCAGTAGATCAAACGTTATTTAACCTTAAAGTTTTGAAAAAATAAGCTCTACTTATAAATTATTCAAATCGGCCTATATGATACAATGACTGGAATATCGTACCAGATACTACCACCAATAATGTATTCACACAGACAACAGTGTATTCACTAAGAATCAAAGTTAGGCACTTCCCCTATTTGGATCACTAATTATTACAGACTTTCTCATCGTTCATGCATCAATATTTTAGACTTTTAATTAAGTCGTGATCACCTGATTCATATATATTATGCATTAATTAGAACACTGACATTCGATCAACTCACTGATTACATGGGTATCGCGCAGCACCATGACAGTAACATTAACCAAGAGACAACTCTTTATTAAATCAAATAATAATTCTGAGCTGTTCTTTGCTCTGATTTACAAAAAATCATATCGATTCAAAATACTAATAGTATTGGTCAGAAGGAACGCTTTAAATTTTCCCAAAAGAATACTTCACTGTGATCTAAGCCAGACCAGTTTGGGACTATGCTATGAAATGCCAAACTAAAATAACTGGTTCCGAAGTGAAGAATTCAAAAGAAACAAGTTTGCCTATATAACAGTATAAAGAATAAAGTTTAAAATTTTTAACATATGAAATTTTTTACTGGGTATCCGGGTTGAAAGACAATAAAATTTTTAAATAAAATTTTTTTTGTTAAAAAATTTATTTTAAAAGAAAATTAAAAATCTGGGTCGCCGGGTCACAAAAGGTTACTTGGTGATATGAAAACCAATAGTATAAGTTTGTATGGCCTTATATAAAAATTTGGAAATTTATTTCTCAATCAGACCAATTTTTGATGGAAATTTTCAAAATCTGTAAAAATAATTTTTGAAGACTATAATCAATGAATTTTATACCAGTTCATAAAAAAATTTAAAAAATATTTTATGATAAACTTTTTTTTTTATCCTTTGGTGGTTTTGCTATTTACTTTTATTAGTTTTTTAGATGAACGAACAGAAATTCATACACATATATTACAAATTTTCAAGAATGGCACTACTTGGCTGTCTATATAGATGCTCAGGTGTAACCTGCCACACTAGAACAATAACTACTAGTGACTCTGTTAAACCACCAATACTATAAAAAGTGCACACCCAGTGTAGGAAGTAAACTTCAATAGGGAATAAGAAAATGATACTATAACTAAAAGAGAAATGTAAAATAGAGGAAAGGAAAGAACAACAAAAACACATCACAAAAAGAAGAAAAGGGTAAAAAATAAAAAACCCTTATCTTGAAAAGTAGAGATAGCATGTAAAGTAATAAAAATTATATAATACTATGCAAAAAAATGCTCTGCCTAAATATTATATGTACAGTTATAAAAAGAAAAAAAACTATGCCTAAAAGAATATTCCAAAAAAAAATTTTATTTCAAATTTTTCTCTAATCTTTTTCATATGTCATTCATTGTTTATTTTGCAGAACTAGAAACTCACTTATAACTTGATTCCAATTAGGTAGGCACATTTGCAAAATGGACAGAATAAACATTAGGGATGTTAAGTGGTTTGTTCAGTTCAGTTTCAGTCCAGTCCCATAAAGTTCAAAGAAAAAAATGAACTAAACTGAAGTTTATAAACTGTATGAACTTGAGGTTAACTTTGAAGTTCAAACTCTAGTTCATGAACCTAAGTTCACTAGAGCTATTATCCAGTAAGAAAATAATTATCCAGGCAGGTCAGACCTGCCTGGATAATTATTTCTTACTTAGTTACAATAAATGTTAGATTTATAGTTAGATGAATTAGACAAAACCTCAAAGCTTCACACTAACAAAACTACATATGTACTAACAAATTAAGATTGCATCATAACTTGCTGTACAATAGAATCATATGACTTGCTATAACTTTGGTTGACAAAATGTCATGTTCATACAAAGATTCAACATGCTGTATTACAAATTATATTTAATTTACTGATAATTTCTTTATCGTATGTATTATAACCAGGTTCATATAAACTGAGTTTTCAAACCAGTTTTATATAAGCTAAATTTATAAACTGGGCTTATAAATCAGATTATAAGCTAGATTATAAAACTGGTTCAAGAACTTGTCATTAATTTTTCTTTGAATGAACAGCTAAAAAGAGTAGTTTAAACCAGGTTCAGACCCAGTTCATTTGAACAACTTAACATCCCTAGTAAACATTGCCAATCTTTTAGAGAGGGTAAGCCAAAAAGGAAAATTTTTTGTTAGGCGTGAAAGGTGTTATTTCTTATGCAAATTTTAGGGAAATTAGCGATTTTGAAAAAGCGAGCGTGTTTGTTTTGACCTTCCGCTTGTGTTACATTACATCAAGGCGTGACTTGCTATTGGTTTGCGCCACACAAAATCAAGTGATAGTGAAATTTTGACGGCGATACTGGGGTAGTTGAGATTATAGGATCTGAGATTAGATGTGCTTATAGTTATACAGATATTTGTTTATATTTTTGGACCAATAAAATTACTATGTGATTATATTGAGGATGACAATTCGTGATAATCACTGGGTTAACTGTTGTAAAAGTGTCCCGACCATAACATCCCTACAAATCGGGCGACTGATATTTTTTGTTAAGATCTGTTGATTGGAATGAAAAACATTCGCCATAAATGTTCATATAGACCAAACACATCAAATATATTAGACATGAATTCAAAGAATACTATATGTGTATTGCTGGGCAAGTATATTGGGAATACAGTGACAGCCAGTGTTGGGCAATATGGACATTTGGACTTATTAAAAATAATATGGACAAATATGGACATAGTAATTTATGGACATGGACATATAGGTTTGGACATAGTCCAAATTTTTTAAAAAATATGGACATATACCAAGTGCCAACACTGGTGACAGTTTATCATCAAAACCAAGATCGGATTATTTTATTACAGGACAAGTCACTCTTATACTCACGAAAGTCAAAAGCCAACCTTATTTATAATAGATTACATGCGGGAGGGGGGGACAAATCTGAACACACAAAAAGGATCTAAGATCTAAACCCTGTAAGTATTTTTACACTGCCCCGGCTTGGTTTATCAATCCGAATCTACACGAAATCTTGAGGGACAATGGGTTTGGATCAAAAGGTCTTGGCAGTCTTGGCAGTCTTGGCAATCTTGGCACAACTCGGGGAGATTCCTTGATGATTTTCTTGGGAAACGTGGCGCCTAAGTTTTCAGGTCACGTGGTACCGCAAATTGAGGAACGATTTCGCAGGTTTGCCTCTAATGCAATGTATACTAATCAGCCAAAAGTTTATCACTATCAATCAAAACTTATCGAATCGGCTAAATAATCATTTGGTAAAATTTATGAAAATTGTTGTAAAGGATAAACACAGATCTAAAGATACGATCCGTTATCCTCCTATATAAAATTTAACAGCTATCCGGATATCCGGATATCCGGATACTTTGTTACAAACGGGGAAATCCTGAAAGTCGGGTTAACTAAATTTACGTTTTTGATGATTTTAGAGTTACCTTTTTGATATTTTTATGGTTAAAAAGATATATAAATATCAAAAATACAGCTTATGCAGTACGTAGATTATTATATTGATCGAATCTACCCGCTTTAAGGACTCACCTAGATTAGGGTCTTTATTGGGCCACAATTGGACTAATCGACTGTCATGTGATATTAGTAAGAATTTTTTTATTGGACCGGTCCAATAACAACCTGATCCGGATTTTATCTTTACACAGATCTTAATCTGATGTCTATTCTAGATCAGAGATGTAGTATTGCAACGTTACGTATATAGTGTATTTTGATCTATACACATGTTTGCAGAAGATTAAATCGAGTCACCTGGGTAGCAATTTGAAAACAGGACGACGAATACTTCCAAAACAAATTCCATTTTATGCTTATTGTGGTTTGCAAAAAGATGTAGCCGCATGGTTTTAGTGCCGATGATCGGAGAAAATTTCTGAGATCTTAGATTGCTGTTACTTTATATTTTCGAATGGTTACTTTTATATTTCTTTGAAATCGGTAAAATTTTTAAAATCTCAAAATCTATAAAATCTACGATTCACACGACATTGTGATCTGCAAAGGCTACGTCTTTTTGCAAAGCGCAATAATGGAAGGATTCCCGTCCCTGTTTGAAAACCGGTTTAGTAATACTAAATTAGATTTCTTTTTCGTCCCTATTTTTGTTTTTTATTTCATTTTATATAATTTACCGATTCAAATTACATTATTTCACAAATAATATTTATAAATAAAAAATTATGATGAAGTGTTATTATATTTGAAATGAATTTATATGTGAATCTTAATAATAAAGAAGACATCTTAAATTGGTTAAATGAATTAAGTATCAAAGAATACCATGCGACTAACCTGAAGTTTTTTGGTTAAAAAGTTATTTTCGAGAGGTACACTAATGTATCCATAGTCATGTAGCAACTGGGTAAAGCAAAAAAAAAATCTATTAGCTGATGAAAACAGATGACTACAATGAAGACGTGCAAGACTTCCAAAAAAAAAAAAACACAAGAAAATTTTTAGATAAAAAATTATTATCGTATTTTTCGTGACCATGCCCCGAATTAATTTAGGCTAAAATTAGAAATTACTCCCTGGTGACAATACGGTAGCAATACCGTATAACGCGAAATAACGCCCATCTGCACATTAATTAATTGACCTGCGCGTTATTTTGGATACGACAATGAAATAAGGTTTGATTTTTTTGAATCTAATACAGTCAACCTTCCACAAATGCATGTAATTAGGAAAAGTGCACTTACGGAATGCGCACTTATGGAATAGTGCCACAATTTGTAGATAGTATAGATAACTTTTATTTACAATTTGTGTAAACTTGGCAAGTCCGGAATGTGTGACAGGTTAATAACAGATTACACAAGATCAGGTGTAACGTTACACGATCAGAAAAACTCAAAAAATCGGTAAACTGCATAAGAAATTGAACGATTTTACTATACATCTTGCTAACACCTGACCCTAACCCTAACCCAAACCTAAATATAAATGAACTTTAAAGAATTTTGACTTTTTGGCTTTATTGTTAAGGTTAGGGTTCGTGCATATAGCCTTAGAAGGTCACGGTCTGTATGTAAATCACGTTCCGGTCATTTTTATGTGATTTTTAAGGCCGAATTAAGCACTAGTTTTCGAGTATTTTCGCGATTTTCACTTTTTTTCTTGTACACGTGTTTTGTTTTGATGTCGGACTGATCCGGGACGATCAAAATTTACGTTCTCCGATTCATGCGCCACGTCACGTTACTGCAAAACTGTCTAGACTAAAGCATATCGGCGTAATTCAAATTGTAATATGTAGTAATGTAGTAATTATTTATTACAAAAAGTAGTAATTGCAATAATATTTACTACATGTAGTAAATATTATTACATGTAACAATATTTTATTATATGTAGTAATTTTATTACAAGTAGTAATTTTATTACAAGTAGTAATTATTATTACAAGTAGTAATTATTGTGGCAGATTAAAATGAAATCAGATTAAAATGAAATTGGGGACCTCTCTTGCTAATTTAAAGCTTATAAAACCGACATATACTCGTTTATTAATAACCCTAACCCTAATTCTAAAAAAACCCCCAAAAATATCCCTAAAAAATTTTAAAATTTTTGCTTAAAAAATAGAAAAATTTCATTTTAATCCGATTCCAATTTAATCTGTCACAATTATTATTACAAGTAGTAAAGTAGAAATTATTATTAAAGTTAGTAATTACTACATGTTGTAATTATCAGTTATTATTATATAGTAAATAAACCCACATTAACTATAATATACTACATTTATACTATTTAGCAATAATATAGCGAATAAGCCCGTATTAACTATTATTTATAATATAATAAAGGGTTAAAGAACTTGAATTGAGTTGCATTATGCAAGACATATTTAAACATCTGGTTCAGGAAACCAACCTGTATCGGTATTTCTGAATAACACCCTAGACATACTTGGAATTAGACACAGGTTAGTGCAGTAATTTTTTTTTACAAATTTAATTACTAATAACATAATATATGAAGTAATATTACCACATGTAGTAATTACTATATGTTATAAAGCTTACTATATGTGATAAAGATTACTACATGTAATAAAGATTACTACATGTAGTAAAGATTACTACATGTAGTAAAGATTACGACATATAGTAATATTTACTACATTTAGTAATATTTATTACATGTAGTAATCTTTACTACATGTAATAATTATTACTAAAATTATGATTTCAAAAAGTCTTTGTAAAAATGTATGTAGCAAATATAATTGTAGTAATTAGCTAATTACGGCGACATGCTTTAGTCTAGACCCCTGGTGCGGTTACGTAAGAGTGTTAAAGGGCGCGGATTATAAACATTCTCAATAGCACGTCAACGTGCTAGGCTTAGTTGTACCATCACGTAGCGTGTTAAACAACACTTTAACGTGTCAAACAACACATTAACATGTTGTATATTAAATTCAAATGTATATAAACGAATGAATTTGACTTCAATAAAGATACACAACACAATACAACCAAATACAATACAATAGGATACAAGTAGAGAAGTTCCCTTCGATTTTACTTAAAAAATAATAAAGGAAATAAGCTAGTGTAGTGCTGAAAAGACCTTTATTCGAGTAAATCAGAAACTTATCTCCTAGTAGCTATTAGAGTTAAATTAGTTAAACGTATACAATAGTTACGTTACATTAGGCGGATCAAATGATGTACTGTACACTTATTAGAAAGGAAGTGCATGTGAAGTACACTTATAGAAAGGAATTACATGTGAAGTGCACTTATAGAACGAAAGTGTATATGAAGTAGGAGTACCGAAAATTCAGTTGCAATTGAATTATTACAATTTTTATTGCAAAAATACAGTAGTAACTAAAATTTCCATTAAAATAAATGAATCATATACATGTAGTTTAGTTTGGTGAACGTCTTGAATCGATCACATTTTACCATTTACTCTTAGCAATAAAAGATTTTCCAAGGTATATCGGGTCAAGAGTCTTTCTCCAGTCCGTATAATAATACTTTACAAGCGAAAAAAAAAGTTCGAAAAAAGGCCTCTACGTAGCATTTGTTTGAAACTTTTGCGCTCATTGTAATCAATTTAAAAATAAAAACTATTTCAGTATACGTGCTTTTAAAAAGAAAAAAAACACTTCTTTATCCAATCATATAAGCTTTTTTTTTTAATTGTATAAGCTTTTTTTATTTATTTAATCATATAAGATTTTTTTTATTATCTAATCATATATGTTTTTTTTCTTTATTATATCATATAATAAACTTTTTTTTTTTTGCCGATAATTTTGACGTCAAGATCAGTATTTACAAACTGTGGCAAAAATTGCAATTGTTTAATTGTGGTTGCGCACCAATCAATTAATTGAGATCAAATAATTTCAATTAATTGCCTTCACAATCAATTATTCGGTATCCCTGATGTGAAGTGCACTAAAGAAAGAAAGTGCATGTGAAGTGTACTTATAGAAAGAAAATGCAGGTGAAGCGCATTTATAAAGGATGCACTTATGGAAGGTCGACTATATATCATTTTTTCAACAATGATTATATGCTACTGTGCGTTACAGTAATTCGGAAAACCCATGGGCGCTAATTCAAGACCACGTAAACTATTTTTGAAGGATTCGATTTTCAAAATAACGCCCACGAACGTATTTCGCATTTATTAATCGTACAAGGAATATTCATCTAGATTCAATTAATAAATATATATATATATAATCGCAATTAACCGAACGGACAAATTTCCCTAAAAATCGCTCAAATTTTTCTAATAAAACCAATAGTCACAAATTCTTGCAGACCTAGCTCCGATGCATTCCGACCCTAAATTTGGCTGACCTGCTAAATTTGGGTTGCGCGATCACGATTAACAGATTTTATACAGGTCACATGGGTAACTTTTATACGGATATAATTTCTAATGCAGTTGACCCATTTTACCCGGTTAATCAAGGGCTAACCGAGATATTATCATATGGGAGAATTTATTCGAATATGTGTCCAATTTTGCTCCAGTAGTCAGCTTGGGATTTATAACGATTTAAAATAACACTAATAATAAAGAACGCTAAAACAATGAACCAATATAACGCAAAAACAAAACTATACAGTAAAACTTAAAACAATGCGAGGATCCGATTCTTATTATAAACTTTATAACTAAGATATCGCAGTCTGAAAGAAGTTTATTCAAGCAAAAACTCTGTCTTTAAAATACTTTCACAATTGCTATGAATTACTGCGCTAAACCCTTCTCAATTCTCCTTTACTATTCTGGTGTTGCCTCACAACGATTATGACGGCCCGACACAACAGTTGTGAGCAAACCACGTTAGAATACTCCCTCCATTATCTTAGTAACCAAGAACACAACGATTGTAAGCTTAGTACAAACAAACCTCCCAACGATTGTGAGATCTCTACAACAATTGTGAGCAAGCCCATTATCACAGCTCAAAATAACCGGTTTCCGATGTCTATCGTATTATGAATTAATAACGACGATAAACAAATAAATAAAAGGATACAGGTAGAATTATCTAACACTAGTCTGAAATGATTATTTCACGGTTTCCCCGTGACAATATATGCTTTAACGTTAGAAAATATGAAAAGATATTAAAAAATTTCAGAATCGCAAAACTAAGATTCGTATTCATTTCCAACCCGTAAATTGTTATCGGTACACTTGATAAAAAAAAAAAAAACTGGAAACTGGACGTGCTTATGTGACTTTATCTCGAATTAATTTGTGTGTGTATACTAAATGAATGTTTTCACATCAAAAACAAAAAAAACCTACTTATGCTATGATTAGCTATAATTACTGTAATTTATAATTAATTGATTCATTGCTTATTCACTTATTCACAACTATTATGATTAAAAGTAAAAAAGTAAGTACAGTATAATTTTTGTGATGTACCATTGATAACCTGTAATATCTGTATCGTATCATTACATCACCATATTTATTCTGAAGATGAAAGTTCGTAAAAACCTCTTATTATCCAATAAAAAAAAATTATAGTACTGTAGTTACGCGACATATACGTATGATATCGTCACTAAACTACTTTGTGATATAAATATAAATATTTAATAATATTATATTCTCGTTATTAAAAGGCAAAAAAAAACAAAAAAAAAAACCTTTTGCTTAAATATGAATAAAACCAATAGCGTTCCTTTAGGAAAAATACATAGAGTAGGAATCTTCGACTGATTATGTTTACTTGATATTTACAATATTTTGTCAACTTGTAACAAATTAGAAAATATTCGTGAAAATATCAAGGGAATACCAAACCTGATCTAGAAGAATAGCCATCGAGATAGTGTGAAGAAGTGATAGTAATCGACCTCAAAGGATCGACTTTAATTAGCCGATATTAGAGATGGGCAAGATAATAACGTAATAATTATCTATTTTTTTTTTTTTTTATCGGTACTTATGAATTATTACCAATTATTACTTATGACGAACGATTATTGCTTAATACGATTTTCAAATATAATCTAAAATTTAAGAAAATACCTAATATGTAGTCGATACAATGATTAATTGGTTCAATCTTCCATAAGTGGATCACCGCCTTACTTCACCGACAATCGGTTCACTAACAACTCATTTAGCCGTCATTTAGCCGACGCCAAGTGACAATTTATTAAAATATATACCTACAACTGATCAAACTCTAACCATATGTGATGGTAATTAAATAAAAAATTGTCAGTGAAATGAGCAACATCGATGTTACAAATGATGTTATAAGGAGGGAAATTGCTTGTGATGTGTATAGAGGATTGACGGTATACACTAGCCATTAGAATTATGAGACAAAACGAGCGTAATGCTATTTTTAAACCAGGCTTCTTAATTATATCAGTTGGGCTGGTTGTATTTATAAATATCGACCAAGAAAGCTGACTAATCGATTTTTGGTCGATTTGGAACGGCTTAAGAAGCGTCGAATTTTCTTTAAATTTATTCGATCTGCAAAAAACATGAAAAAAAATATAATGCATTAGTTGTACTTTTATGGCATATATAATGATCTGCCGGTTATATACTCGTACGACTTATATGTATACAAAGAATTTTACATGTGCCTAAAGCTTGGATTCGTTTGGGTACTGAATATCCATCGGATATCCATTAAATTTAACATGAAAACAGATAACTCTACAGTCGTAAAAAATCGACAATCACACATCAAAATTTTAATTTGTTTGATCAAAGATATTCGATGAAAAATTTTTATCCGAATTCTACCGAAAATTGATTCACAGGGTCTGTCTTTTTTGATTCATAAAAAAGGCACACTTTTTTTTAATACTAACTTATATTATACAACCCTTCTAACCCTAACAAAAAAGTGAACTTTTTTTTTTTACGAAAAACAAATGGACCCTGTGAATCAAAAAGGATGAAATTACAATTCTACAAACATATAGAATTCAAATAAAAAAAATTTATCGAATTTGGCCAAATAATTATCAAGATATTTTAAGTTTTTTTTTTTTTTTTTTAAGATCTTGACGAAGTTATCTCTAAACCACTTGCTAAATTTTAGTGATGTTAATTTGTTCAAGCAACTTGATTTATGCTTAGGGTATACCTGCTTTGATACAAAGCAAGTTTAGCGCGCTTATATACTGTATAGTTAAAATTAAATACAGTATGTTAAACTATTAAGCAGATAAATTTATTAAAATACAATAGTACTAAATCACACTTGTGTTGTTTAATACCACATATTTTTTAATAGGTTTATTAATAAAATTTAGTGTTAAAAATTCTACATTATATATAGATTTAAATTAGAAATAATGAGGATTTGAAGGTATTGAACAGGCTTGATTAATTAGTTAGTTTTTGAGATATAGCAATTGTGATGTCGAACACCACTGGTGATTTAAAACTGCTTAAAATATATTGGTATAATAGATTATTAAAATAAGTCATTGATAGATCAAATTACTGGTATTTAACACCAAAAACGCTATATCTCGAAAATTAAGGTAGCTTAGTCATGACAAAAAAATGTGTGAAACATGTGTTTGTCGATTAACAAATCTAGAGTAACGTAACGGTAATAAAAAATTATCGATTACACTTAGATTACATTAAATCACATTTTTCGCGATATTTTTCATCACTAAGCTACCTTGAAAATTAGCTTGATACATATCACTATATAAATACTATCTAACCCTAACTCACCCTAACTCTAACCAAAATATATCTTCATCAAAAAGGTAACCTAAAAAAAAACGATTCTCACTCTTTTCGTATCCGTGATTTAAGTAAAAATGGTTAAACCCCCAACCTTATACTAGCTTAAATTTCGACATCTAAATCATCCTAATACTTATCTTAATCCACAACAATATCTATAACAATACCCTAAAACCGCTCAAAGTTGATTAGTTGGTTAACGTCAACGGGTTTAGACGGTAGAAAATTTTAAATATATGCCCAAGAATATTTGATTAAATCCCTGATCAAGTTTAATCACTATTAATTAAGTTTTTGCTGTGCTGTGATTGGGCTTGTTTAATTTCGGGGAGCAGTTAACCAAAAGGGGTGATGTGATGTTAACTACTAACCAAAACAGCAAAATTTCATATGGTGTTGAGCACCACGGTGTGATTTATAATAAAATAAATTTATAAAATTAATTATTAATAGGTAAATATTTCTAAGACAAATTTTTATTTGTACAAACACTGGGGTGACTATCAAACTAATAAATCAAACATAAATTAGGATCATAATATCAACTTTCGGTACGCTTTTTTTTTTTTTTCTAGGAATAATATAATAATTAATGGTTTAATTTTTTTTTTTTTTAAAAAAAAAAAAAAAAAAAAAAAGATAGAGAAAATTGCATACTTTAATGTAATAGAGAGATTTTTTCGATCTATTCTATATTATAAGTAGTAAATTCTTTAACGATATGAATGAGCTTTAACTAAATTTAACGAAAATAACGAAAATAAAGTTATTAAAATTTGTAAAGCCAAAATTTTTGTCGAAAAGAGCACAGTAAAAGCTATCGATTAAAAAAAAAATATGATATAAAAAATTATGTATTTAACTAAAAAAAGTGTAACTTTAGTTGTATTTAAAAAAAGATCCACATTTATTGCTAAATAAAAAAAAAAGGTTAGTTTACCGATTTTATGGGCATCCTAATGAAACACGGGTATATTGGTATCTCAAAATCCTGATTAAAAAACCTACTTCGGGTTCTAACAAAAAATAAGGGTATTACGGAAATATGTATTGTATAAACCCGTATCTAAGTAATGTATGTATAGATATAAGCAAAAAAAAATTTACGAAAGTATGTATGGTTAGCAATACTTATAAAATTTATCTTTTATAAGTAATCCCCTTTTAATAGTTAGGGTTAGGGTGAGCACTAATATTGTCCTTCTTCATGTTAGGGTTGGTATAGGTTATAGATTAAAAACTTTTAAAGAATTTTCTTTTATGAACTATACATATCATCTTAATTTCTACAATACATACTTTATCAATTATACACTACATATTTGCTATGTACTCAAAAAATACCTATTTCCAATGCCAAAGCTACCCTTAATGTTTGGTTTATAATTTATATGTTACACGAGTATGAATTAATACTCGTGTTTCATACACATACAGTAATGTATAGTTAGAAATTTTCTTTTATTAAAATATATAGAAAAATAGACGGTTTTAATTTTTACTATACGTATAGCATATTTTAAAGTTATATTATTAAATAAAATATAATTCTATATATTTACAGTAGTTTGCATATAGTGTTTATTAATTTATTGATTTACCAATTCGTGCAACATATAAATGATATGGCAGTTTAGGATAGTTATACAGTAGTATAGATTACTTTGTAGCTAAATATTCGGTCAACATCATTCTCTAAGACTCTTCGGGGGGGGGAGGGAAGTTAAGATGAACAAATAAAATGATCAACTTATATTTAGAATAGCAAATCCATTATGATGAATTAACTTCCAATTAAAGTTTAGAGATTCTATGAATATACTGTAAGTGAGCGAGAGAATTTTAAATTAACACATTTTGTTATGCAAAAGTATATGTGCTAACTTCATTGGTCGATATAATAATGTGGTTAGTGAGGAAGACTTAACTTCGAACAGCCTTATGCTAAAATTTTACAATGAATATTTTTGTTAAAATCCCAAAGATTGTTTTATAATTAGAATTTGAGATGTATATACAAATAGTGTACAAATAGAAAATTTCAATTATATTTTTGGAATTTTAAATTTGTTAGAATTGTTCAATTAAAAAAAAAAATTCTTAATTTACACTAGTGTATGAAACATGAGTATAATTTGTAAATTAATAATGGAAATTTAAAGAAAAAAGATTAAAATTAAGATAAGGTTAGTGTTACAAATCGATCCAAAAAATGCAATCGATTAGTTGACCAAAAAAAATTTTTTTTTAAAAAAAAAAATCGATTAAAAATCGTTTATAGTATCGATCAATCGATTAGTTGGTATATCAAAGTTGCTTGAATATATTGCGTAGCTACTAATTGCAAGATTAAAGCATGATATTGTATAAAAACAACTAGTCGATTAGTCAACTAACCAATCGATTAATCGTTAACAGTCGATCAGTTGTCTATAAATTTTCGATTTGTAACACTAGACAGTGTTAGGATTAGAGAACATAGTTTATACTATAATTTTGCGTTGATTATTTTGTTTGAACCCAAAGAGTGGTTTCATAAACAGAATTTTGAATTATGATATGTACCTGTGTTTCATACACTAGTGTAAAATAATATTGACTAAAATAAAATTAGTTAATAAATTAATTAAATTAATTTAATTGACAATTCACAAAAGAAGGAGAATTTGTATTAATAAAATCCTTCCTTACTATATAAAGTTAATTTTTTCTTAAGAATAAATCTCATAAGCCATTAATTAATGTTGTTGAATTAGTTTTTGTGATTATTATGGTAGTAAGAGCGGTAAATTTAGTTGGATAGACAAAAAGTTACAAGTAATTTAAATTTAAAATTATTTTTCCTGTATTAATATATTTTATTATAAAAATCTCCCCCTGTGAATTGTCAATTAAATAATTAAAAATATAAAGAATGAATTGTTATTTAAATTAATAATTTAAAGAAAATTCTAACTATACACTAATGTATAAACACGATCATTAATTTGTTGATTTACAGATTTGTAAAATATACCAAAAATCAACCCTGATTTAATGTTAGAGTAAGGGTATGTTATAGATTTGGAAAGGGTTATAGTTTATGCTAAAATTTGAAAAGGAATATTTTTTTTGTTAGAACTCTGAAGTAGGTTTTATAATCAGAATTTTGAAATTCTCTAAATACAATTTTAACTAATTAAATAATTTATAAATTTCTGCTTAGAAAATAAAACGGGTCCTCTCACCGACATTTCCGACCGGTTAATCAAAGCCGAGTGCTGGTTACAGCTGTTCTCATAAATTCTGGGACAACAGAAAAATTTCTGATGTCCGAATTCGATAGGTTTCTGAGTTCGGCCGAAGCCAGTCACCTATTGATTCTAACTCGGTAACATATCGAATTCGGTCATCAGAAATTTTCTGTTGTCCCAGAATTTATGAGAACAGCTGTAATATTTATATTTTACCGAATCGGCAAAGGATAAATATGAACCGATACTCGGTTTTGTTTTGTCCGAATTAGCCCGATCGGAAATGTCGGAGGATGATTTTCAAAGAAATATATAAAAAAAAAAGACTAATCAAAATTTCGAATATCAAGTAACTTATAACTGATACCCGAAACTAATTTCTTCCGAACCAAGTATATCAGACTGTAGTCAAATAAGTTTAGCCAATCATATTGCAAGATCTCAAATTTGTTATAGTCCGAAAAAAAAAAAAGGTTTTCTCGAAAATTTTAGTACATAATGTATTCTAACACTAAAAAATAACCTTAAAGAGCTTGTTAGAATGATTTTATAATTAGAATATCCGTGTTTGTTTTAAAATCTGATAGGCTAAAAACTTACGCTGCCGTCTTAATTCGCAATTATTTTTCTACATTTTCGGATAATAAGTATTATCGGAGAAATGTGCATTTATAGAATATAATACATCCATATAATGTTACATAATTTTGTATATTTTTTATGTAATAGGATCTTCAATAAATCGAAATCATAACGCCCTAGAGTTCGAACAAATCAAAAATTTTGTTCAGCCACTAGTTTATATGTTTAAGTAATCTTTGTCGATCAAATGATATCAGTTTTATATGAAGCTTCAACAAAATAGTTATGTTATTTAATTCGCAATGACCATAAATTTTTAGTAAATCTTGCGTAATAATTTTTTTTTATTAACGTTAACGTTAAGAGTGGTAGTTAGTATTCATATACTATATCAGATATGATTATCTTATCATTTCATCAGCCCCTTATATATTTTTATAATTACTTGTTTTTGATTAAATTTTTATTACCGTAAAGCATTGTTTAACTTGATTTGTACAAGCGTGAAAAGAAGGTACATAATTCCAAGGAAGAATATTTTTCATTTGTACATTATTAATAAAGATTTGTTGATATAGAAATAGAAATAGAAAATATACGATATTATGAAATTTTTTTTTTAACCGAAAGTTGAAAGATCATATCTAATCTTTTATACATTCCTTGGCTTTAATAATTGATTAGTACCCTATTGAGAACCATCAATTTTAACCGAAAATTACGATATTTAATTTCATTTAATTTCATATGATCCTAAAAAATTTATAATATATTACACGTTTAGGAATAATGTATTATAAGTGATTATTAATCAACAAATTAAAAATCTACTTTTATTATTAAATATACAGTACAGCTAAGGTTTTAATATTTTCCGAACTACTGTGAATCAACGGAGATTAATACAGATCGAGTGATCATCGAATGATCATATATTTAAAAAATATAGCATATTGTTAAGGTGTTAATTGTTTGGTTTCGAGTTTATTATTTTCAGAATATCGTCACTGAAGATTATTAATTAGTTTATGAGAAAAAAGATTAAATTCATAGGAAAAAGTTTATGTTAACTAGACTTAATACATCAAGTTATTTTATTTTCGAAGCGAAAACTTATTTATAAAACTTATTTATTTAACTTTCTAAATTTACCTTCGGACATTCATTTAACCGAAGGTATTATGAATAGTTAAATGCTAAAAATAATGTAAAAATAATGTAAAAGTTATAAATTGGTGAAAAAAGTTTAGAATTTTTAAAAAAAAAATCGAAATAAATTCTAACTTAAAGTCGATTTCCGATAATAACTGATAATAACTGATAACAACTGATCATATCTGATAATAATCTATATATTTATCGTTATGTAAAATTATTTAATTGGTTCATAACTTATATGAATCAAAATTTGAAAACTATATGTCATATAATGAGCGAATGTATCTTTTAATAAATTTTTATATATAAAAAATTAAAAAAGAAAGGCCAACCGACCAGATCTGTTTAATATTTTCATGTTATGAAAACCAATGAGTTAACTTTGTATGAGCTTATCGACAATTGTTATTTCTTGAAAAAAACATTAAAAGAATAGGAAAGTATCTTCTATAATAGAAAGTAATATAATGTGTGTACTCTTATTCACTACACAAAAAAAAAAAAAATTTATAATTCCCCAATAAAGCTAATACTGCAACGTTGAAATTTATAAAGGATATGATCGATTACTTATTTAAATGTAGTAACCTAATTTTTCCGCCGTACATTTAAACATTTAATCCCGAGAATTTAATTGGACCTCTTAACATATTACATAATGTAAAGTTAAGCAGGTTGAACAAGGGCTTTCCTAATTAGGTCTGCAACGTGTTATGTATGATGATTTATTCGTTTCAAGCTCCGATCGATCCACCTTTAAAGCGCCGTATAGTTTTAAATAAAATCATTAACTAACTTAAAGAAGAATCATTTCATGGCCCGATCAGTGCATTTACCAAGGATTACTACAGATCCTTTAATCTCTTCTAATTTTCATACGCCACAACTTAAATTGGTCAGTATCGATCGTATCTTATATAGAGAATTATATTTTATGAATGTTTTTATGAAAATGTTTGTGATTCATAAATGAATTTATTATCTATGTTTTTCTCGTTATTATTTTATTAAACGAGAAAAATACATTGTAATAGATTGAGTTACTTTAGAAAGTTAAATGTAACTCTCTATGAGATTTTAACGTTTCCTCCCCATATTTTTTTTTTCTAAAACGAAACGGGATTCACAAGACCGTTGATCACATTAGCTCGAAATAGAAATTTGACCGAAAAATATCGACAAAATGTCGGGGAATCAATTGTACCGAAATGTAATATGTTAAACATTTGGAATTTCTTCAATAAATTGTTACCGTATCAATTTATACGAACATAACGATTTTTAATCTCTATTGGTAGTGTACGTAGATACCCATGTAATAAAGGTAATGAAGTAACATATTTCACAAACGAATATAAATAACAAATTATTAGTTTTGTTTTTGTTTTTTAAATTTTTCTTCATTGTTAAAGAAAAAAAAAAAACAATATCAAATTTTTTGATAAAATTTGATACATTCATTCATTTTTTCATTCATTTTCATTATTTATAATACGTACCTGTCTGTGTCACTATAATATCCACTTTCTTAATATATTTCCTTTCTTACAACTTAAAATCCAATGGATCCTTCAAATGAAAATAATCAAACATCGACGCCTGACGTAACCATCTCCCGTCCATCGTTACAAATATCACAACTAATTAGCGAAAATGAAAATAATCAAACTTTAACTCCTGAAAGTTTAAATTCTGAAAGTACAATTTTAAATCAATCACAACTTAGAAACGAAAACGATAATCAAATAGACAGTGTAATTCCTGAACATTTGTTAAGAACAAGAGTTTCACGTCAACCAAATGTTGTAGTTGGAAGTGTTGCTTCAAGTTCTTCTTCTGACACAATATATACAGGAACTAGAACTTCAAGGTCTCAACTCGATATGTTGGTATATAATGCAATAATTAAAGACGATGTCCAATCCCTCGCAAACGTTTTAAATGAATATCCTGATTATGATTTAAATCGTTTTATTAATCCAATCGTTTCGGAAAATTTTGGAAATACTGACAGTGATATCAAAGATAGTGGTAAAACACCTTTGATGATTGCTGCTTATTTAGATTGTCAAAAAACTGTAAATTATTTGTTAAAATCGGATGTTGAGGTAGACTTACAAGGTATATACATACATATATATTATATATATTATTTCAAAACTTTTTAAAAATATTCAAATATTCATCAATAATTCATTTCATTTCATTTTTTTAAAAAATAAAAAAGATGAATCTGGTGAAACTGCTTTATTTCAAGCTGCTGCCGCTGGAAATGCTGATGTGGTGAAAACTTTGTTAAAAGAAGATGCATCCGTTGATCTTTCAAACACTAGTAATGTATCACCACTTATGATAGCTGCGTATCATGGTCATTCTTATGCTTGTAGAATGTTGTTGGATCGTGGTCGTGCAAACATTAATCAAAGAGATATGACTGATAAAACTGCTATTGCATATGCTGCTCACAATGGACACGGACTTGCTGTGGAAACTCTTTTAGTAAGAGGTGCTAATGTTAATATTGTTGATGTGGTAATGAAAAAAAATATTTTTTTATTTTATTAATTTTTTTTTTTTTATTTTTTTTTTTATTTTTTTTTTTTTTTTTTTTTTTTTTTTTTTTTTTTTTTTTTTTTTTTTTTTTTTTTTTTTTTTTTTTTTTTTTTTTTTTTTTGTTAATGATAGTACCTTTGGTCACCTTTAATGTTAGCGGCGTATAAAGGACGTGCAAATATAGTCCGTCAATTACTTATAGCAGGTGCTGATAATAGTTTAAAAACTGCTAATGGAAAAACCGCTTCTCAACTTGCACGTGATGGTGGTTACCTACATGTTTCTGATATGATAGAAAATTTCGTTATGCCTGAACAAATTAATTCAAGAGATTCAAGAGTTTTATCTGATTCACTTATCGAAAAAGGAAGAAAAAGTATTCAATTTTCTGCTCACTTTTCCCCAAGAAAAACTAATATTTCCATTAATAATACTCGTCAATTAAGTACCGCTTTAAGATTAAGTGCGGAATTGGCTCCTAGAAAAGAAAATGATTGGTGGGTTTATTTATCATGGATATTATCCTTTATGTTCCTAGATAAATTATTAGCAAAATTTGGAGGAATGGGTAATCCTGATTTACGTCAAGCTTGGAGAGAAAAATTTGCTCTATGCGTTCTTGTAGTCTTCGCTTCTATATTTGCTGCCTTAATAACATTTGGATTCATAGCAATAGGTTGTACTGAATCACCACCAATACCAAATAACTTGGTTAGTCAATTTTGGGGTAATCCATCTAATTCAAGTGATAATTTGGTTATGATAATTCGTGGAAAAATTTATAAAACTGGTAATTATTTTAAATCTGGATTTCATCGTCCAATTTTACCAGAGACCGATGATTCATTATCTGGAATTATTAATCCTTTATTTGGAAAAGATATTTCTCAATTCTTTCCTTTGGACAATAATGCTATTGGTTGTAGATTTCGTCCCGCTAATATTAATTCAAGTTTATGCCCTTTATTACCAAATGATTCAAAATATCATTGTCATACTTCAAAAATTTCATTACGTACTTTAGAATCTTTATCAGTTAATCGTTATGTTGGTTTTTCATGGGATGAAATAAATTCAACTTCTAGTGGAAAAAAATTATTAGTAAGAAATAATTTTGTATATGATTTTACTTCATATCTTGATCCATCAAATACTGATTATTGGTTAGGTGATGATAAGAACTTTACAAGATCTTGGTTAGAAAGTTTAATCGGAAGTGATGCTACTTTAGAGATAGCTAATACACATACTCAAAATGATGTGGTAAAATGTTTCGATAACTTTTTAATAGGAAAAGTTGAAGGAATTCCATACAGTTGTGCAATGACGACAGTACTTGTCATAATAATAACTACTGTAACTACATTTTATGCAATATTAAAATTATCATCAACTGTTGTTTATGATCTTTACCTTGCAAGAAAACTTGGTATACCTAAATCAATGTCAGAAGAAAATCAAAAATATATGATAATTACTGTTCCTTGTTATAGTGAAGGTCGTGAATCTTTAAAGGGTAGTTTTGATTCTTTGGCTGCTGCGGATTATTCGGATCAACACAAATTATTTGTCATAGTTGCTGATGGTAATATTACAGGAAGTGGAGAAACTGAATCTACACCGGACATTTTAAAAAGTCTTATTGTACCTCTTGATAACACTGTTCCAAATCCGGCAAGTTATTTAGCAATTGGTCAAGGTGCGAAACGTCATAATATGGCACAAGTTTATTCTGGTCATTATCATTATGAAAATCGTCGTATTCCTACTATTCTTATAATAAAATGTGGAACTCCTGCTGAGAGAAATTTACCTAAAGCTGGAAATCGTGGTAAACGTGATACACAATTAATATTAATGAATTTGTTGAAAAATGCATTTCATAATACGGGAATGTGTGAATTAGAATTCGAAATATTTGAAAAAATTAGAAAGTTAACAGGAGTTACGGTGGATCAATATCAATTCGTGGCTATGATTGATGCTGATACTATTATTGAAGAAAAAAGTTTAAGTAGATTGGTAGAATGCATAAATCAGGAACCAAAAATTGTTGGAATTTGTGGTGAGACTAAGGTTCTAAATAAAACTGAAAATTGGGTCACTATGATTCAGGTTTGTACCGTTAATGTATTATTGTTTTATTGTTAAAATTAGATTATATAATTATATAGTAATAAGGAATTATGTTATTTATATTTTATACTTTTTTTAATAATTCATAAATATAGGTCTTTGAATATTTCATATCACATCATCTTGGAAAAACTTTCGAGTCTATATTCGCTTGTGTGACTTGTCTTCCTGGTTGTTTCTGTATGTATCAAGTCTATTCCTACAATGATGAAGGCTTTAAAATTCCACTCTTGATCGACGATGCTATTATGAATAATTATACGGTTAATGATGTTGAAACGTTACACCAAAAAAACCTCTTCCTTCTCGGCGAGGATCGTTACTTAACTACTTTAACCCTTCGTGCATTTCCACATTTAAAAACTATGTATTGTTCAAATGCAGTCTGCTATACTATAGTTCCAAACTCATTTTCCGTATTAGTTTCACAACGTCGTCGTTGGATAAATGGTACAATTCACAATTTATTTGAACTAGTAGTATCTTCCGAACTACCAGGAATATTTTGTTTCTCAATGCAATGCGCATCATGTCTTGATTTATTTGGAACCGTAACATCACCATTTGCTTTATTTTTCACATTATACCTTTTTATTGGATTACTCTTTGGTCAACCATATATTCTACAACTCACTAATGCTATAGTAACTTATTTTGCTCAGCTTTTTTTGATAGTATTGGTTAGTCTTAATCCAATAAATGTTTTATGGTTTTTGGTTTATTTATCATCTGTACCGGTTTGGACTTTGATTCTACCTCTATATTCGTTTTGGAATTTTGATGGTAACGTTTCTTTTTTTATTTATTTGTTTTTTTTTTTAAAAAAAGAAATTATTTATCGATTACGTACATTTATTCACCTATAATTTTTCTTTTTTAGATTTTACGTGGGGAGCAACACGAAAAATCGAAGGTGCAGATTCTGGTCATGGCAGTGATCAAACATTTGATAAATTTGACTCAAGAAAAATTGTATTTAAAAAATGGGATGAATGGATACTTTATAGAAAATCTAAAAAATTACCTCAATTGGCTCCTTTACATGGTGGATATTTGCGTCCATTAACTGATGAATGAACATTAGCAAATGAATGAAGTTTCTTTTTCTTTTTCTTTTTTTTATTTAGAATGGGTTATACTAAGTTATACTATTACAGGGGTTTTTTTTAAAAAAAAAAAGTATTAATCAAAAATGTAAATAATTTTTTTATCAAAAAAAAAAAAAAAAAAAAAAAACTAAAAAAATAATAATAAATTTATAAACTTATAACTAGCAATTCTGTAATTATAAAATATTGGTCGTGCAGCGATAAATAACGAGAAATACTGTATGTTCAAACGGGAAAACGATTGGATTGACACGTTGGGTAGTTATCGGTCAAGTGATGATATTTGAAGTACATAAGATTTTTTTTAAAACGCTTTTTCATATTTTTTTGGTCTTCAATAAATTATTGAAAACTTTTAAACTTAGGCGATAGAAATAAATAAACTAGTTGTTTTTTATATAAGTAAATTTTTTTATATGAGTAATAAAAAATTGATCAGAACGCTCGGCAAAATTGAGTAAACTCGATTTCAATCAAAATCTATTTTTAGTACAAATAGATTTTGGTTGTCCGAAATCAAAAACTCTAAAATCGAGTTTTGCCAAGCACTACTAGTAACTTAAATTTTTACTTACAAAAGCACCTTTCGTGTTCTGACTGAAAAAATTCCTTACAAAATCTTAGTATAGTGTATGTACTATTAGTCCTTTTTATTATTCAATTATTGAACGACTTTTTGTCCAATTGGAACTAGGGGGAAATGAGTAAATCCACTTGATGGACGATAACAGAATTTTTACAGCAAATCAGAAATATCGATAATAGTAACTCTTAAGGGTAATCCGCAGTTAAAGGGTCAAAATTTCATAGTAAAAATAGGCGCAGTTTTACTAATTGCCTTATATAAAAGTGGAATGCCGTACATTTCCGATCATAATAAAAAAAACCTATAGTAAACAATCAATAAATGTGACAGATTAAAATGAAATCAGATTAAAATGAAAATTTTCTATTTTTTGAGCAAAATTTTAAAATTTTTTAAAGAACATTTTTTAGGGTTTTTTTTAGCATTAGGGGTAGGGTTTAGGGGTAGGGTTTAGGGTTAGGGTTTAGGGTTAGGGTTATTAATAAACGAGTATATGTAGGTTTTATAGGCTTTAAAGGTGAGCAAGAGAGGTCCCTAGTTTCATTTAATCTGATTTCATTTTAATCTGCAACAATAAATATTCATATTGTGTAATATACTAATGCGATTTTAATGATTTAACTATCATTAGAATTAGAAAAGTTGGCTTTGCAAAGTTTAATTAGAAATTATAAAAGGTTTGCTTCGTAAAAAAAAATAATTTTATATATAGAAAAGCCCTATTTATACACTATAAAATTTACTAAAATGCACCTATGGTGTTTTACACTATGTTACATGAAACTATTAGAATAGCCAATCAAAATTTAAGATCAGATGTAACAAGAAATTTCGTTTTTTTGTTTATTTTTTTAAAAAAACATTTACATCGCAAAATTTTGCTTATGAAACCACCTTTGGGGCTCTAATAAAAAAATTCCTTGCTAAATTTTGTATATACTAGTGCCCTGATAAATCCAAGGCCCTAAAGTAATTAAAATTTATTTTGTTTTGTAAAAATTTATTTTTTTGTTTTTGTTACACAGATTTGCAAATCTAATTTACCTGTGGTAATAAAACACTATAAATACATTTTTATAATAATTGGAAATTTTATATTAAATTCTAATTTTGTTTATTATAAATGTCAATCATTTTATGCCCTTTATTTGCAATTTACCTCTTATTATTATTGTATTTATTCTTTTTTAATAATATTAGGATTTATAAATAGATTTTGTAAATGAACAAGTGACAATTCTGACATTGATCAATTAATTCAATAAACACAACCTAATGTATCATAAATACCTTTTAGCAAATTTACATAAATAAAGTATCTTGCTAAAAGGAGCTTTGGTAATATTTGTAAGGCAGTATGGATTGATGGATATATTATAGAATTTGATTATTAAAAATATATATAGAAATAAATGGCACAAATAGATATTTGTTTAAAGGGCTTTGATAATTCTAAAGATATAAAACAAAAATTTTTAGAAGTAAGCATTATAATGATGTTATGCATAATGAATAATAAATAACATTAATATACATTGTGGTAAGATAAACAATTTACAGGGCAGCAATACAAATAAATAAATAAATAAATAATAAATAACTAATAAATAATAATAAAAATAAAGTAAACTAGTAGTGATCGAATAAAAGGTCAATACTATATAATTGTTTAATATATTGTAAATATGTGAGTTTTACAATATGAAAGTCTAAAATTATCTACTATTAGAGTTCCGCAATTTGATTTGATCTTCAAATATTTGAATCAAATATTTGATCAAATTCAAATTCAAATTTGACTATATTTGATTTGATCAAATTCAAATATGGCCAAATTTGATTTGATTTGACAAATATTTGATTTGATTTGAAAATTACTATTAAAA
>QKWP01000083.1:80951-102607 GCA_003550325.1 Gigaspora rosea | reverse complement strand
TTTTTTAAAGAGAGGTCTATCCTCTAATACTTTATTAGATTTATAAATTATACATATATTTGTTACATGTAGGAATATACTAATCTATTATGAAGTAGAGGTAAGAGCTACTTTACTCTCGACCTAATTCTTTACTAGAATGGTCGTAGACCTCTAGATTTTGAGTAGTAGTTTGGGCGAAGATTCTTTGTGACAATAAGTTTATCTATTGCGGTATTTATATGGTTTGGGGTTGGTGGGAGTGTTTTTAGCATCGTTGAAGATGGGAGTGGAGAGGGAGGAGGGACTACTTCTGTGTGTCGGGATATGCGAAAAGGGATCCATATTATCTTATAGATGAATTCGGCGATGTTGTGGTGGAGTAGAGGTGTTAGTTTGTTCTTCAGGTATAGAGAAGCAAAAGGGGCTAGTGTTCTTCTTGTGATTATCCCAAGCAGAATTTTCTTTGAGATATGTAGTTCGAGATAGGATTGAACAAAGGTTTCAGGGTTTTTCAATAGTTTTTCTTCTTTTCTTGCGGTTTCAATTAAGATTCTTCTGAGTTCTGTTTTGAAGTTGAAGGGGTTAGAGATGCAGGTTAGTAGATGGGAGTAGTCTTCAGGTCCTGAGTAGCATCTTGGGCATAGGTAGTTTGGGTAGTTTTTAGAGTTACGAAGGTGTAGAAGGAGTAAAGTGGGTAATTCTTCCACAAGCAGTTTCACTTTGAAGTTCTTCAAGTTGAATAGTGCCGGGTTGGTGTATAGCGCTTTTGGTTTATCATTGTATGATATAGTCGCTAGGGTGGCATCCCAGTCGATATCATCTAGGTGGTTTTCCCATAGATTTATTCTTTGTTGGTTATGCCATTGTATAAGGTTGGTGGTTTGGTGTATAAGTTTGATTGTTGATTTTAATGAGTGAGTGATAGCAAAGTCGTTCAAGAGAGGTGTATAGCGGTTGTATAAGAAATTCTGTGGGGTTGTATTAAGTTGGTGTGGAGGGAGAGGGTCTACTATAGTTAATTCCTTGTTGTATATGATGTTGATTTTCCTTTCGTCGATTATTGCTGCGGTCATGCGCAGTAGGAGAGGCC
Source organism: Gigaspora rosea (assembly GCA_003550325.1). NCBI lineage: Eukaryota > Fungi > Glomeromycota > Glomeromycetes > Diversisporales > Gigasporaceae > Gigaspora > Gigaspora rosea. The sequence continues at coordinate 101,535 of QKWP01000083.1, read as the reverse complement.
ATTGTGTTCGATCTAGTCGTAAATGTTGTAGGAAGTGGGTATCAGTAGCTTGTGTTATGGTAGTATGTAGGGAGGAGTTATTAGTAATTATTTCTAGTTTTGCGTAGTTGTGGGTAGTAGAAACTATAAAGGTTAGTAGGGTTAGAAGAGTAGTAATTTTCGAGGGCCAGGTGTTGTTGTAGCAGCTTATAATGGGCCCATCTGTTTCAATTCGACCGGTGGCGATAATTTTTTGTTGATTAGGCGATTGAAGCTTTTTTGAGATGATATATAGTGTTAGGATTTTTTTCTTAAAATTGTTAGATACTAGTGTTTCCCATATTTCTATTGGTGGTTCATCAAATGCAGTTAGGGTCTTTGTATTCTAGTGAGTCGTGTATTAGTTATTGTTGTTTTCTTGTGATGTAATTGTTGCAGTGATCGCTTGATATCTTTTATGTTTGCATGTATCGTAAGTTTACAATTGACTTGTAGATTATGAATGTATTCTTTGTCTAATAATAAGTAGCAAGATCAGTGTCGTGAGCTCCTGTTTGGGAGTGAACATCCCGCGCAGGCGTTTAATATTTGGTTTCCTTGATATAAGAAATGTTTGCCATATATTGTTTTTTGATTTGGGTTGAAAATTTTGGCTATTTCACTATTGTGGGTTAGAACCCATCCTTTCTTTTTTGGTAACCAAGGAGGGGTTAGGAAGGGGTTTAAGTTGTTTATGTTTAAGGTAGGTGTAGTGGAGGAAGTAATTAGGTCTTGCATTAGATGGAACCACTTTGGTGTTCTTCCACAAGGTATTTTCCTGATGTTGTGGTGGAGGGTCATCCAATCAAGTAAGTTGTTGTTTGTCGAATCGAGTAATTGTTCTGTGCAATTTATATTATGATGGTTTAGCATTTCTTTTAGATGGGTGCATTTAGGGTGTGTAAGTATGAGTGGGTTGAGGGAGGTTCCACGAAGTATGGAAAGTATAGGCCAGTTGTTGAGTGGTCGAGTAAATTTTAAGTTTAGCTTGTGGATTGCTATTACTGATTGACCGGTGTGAGTTAGGTATTCTCGGTGTGTGAGGGCTGGCAGTTCCTCTAAGATTGATTTATTTGTATTTGCGGCGTTCTGTATTTGTTGAATATGGATTTTTATATATAAGTTATTAAAGTTGTGATGGTTTAGACCACGCTGTAGATTTGTTATGAGAGTAGTCAATTGCGCTTGTTCTATATTGGTTACAGGATATATTGCATTGCAATTCAGGAAGGAGTTGGGTACATCTCGGGCTATTCTCGCTTTCGATCTGATGGTTTTTGTTATTGTTTTATTGATGGAGGTAAGTTGTGAAGGGTTTAGGTAAGAGGAGAGGATATGGTATTGAAATCTAGGTATGATGACATGGTTGTAGATGTAGGCGGCTTGTTTTTCGGTTATTTTAGCATAATGTAGTTTTCTTAGGATAGTTTTGATCTCTGATATTATGAGTTTTTGGACATGATTAGGGGTCTTGTTGGTCGTAGGGTTGGTTAGGTTCCAATTAGGTTCTGATAGGTTCTAAGTAAATAATAATTTTTAAACTGATTTTTTATTTTGTAGTTCTTAATTAAAGTTATTAATTATAAAATTATGAACAATTTTAATTATAAGCATAAAGCAAAAAACTTTCTTTTAAGTTTATAAATTTTTTAAAATATTAATTTAGAACCTAGGTTCTGGAACCTAGGTTCTAAATTAATATTTTAAAGAATTTATAAACTTAAAAGAAAGTTTTTTGCTTTATGCTTATAATTAAAATTGTTCATAATTTTATAATTAATAACTTTAATTAAGAACTACAAAATAAAAAATCAGTTTAAAAATTATTAATTTACTTAGAACCTATCAGAACCTAACTGGAACCTAACCAACCCTAGTTGGTCATATACCAGGCGTCTAGGTATTTAAGGAGGATGTTTTTAGGGAGAGCAGTGATCGTTGTGCCGTCAAAACAGACGGATTGTGGGAAAAGCATGGAGTTAGTAATTAAAAAGGATTTGGAAGGATTGACTTTTATATTGTTTAGTTTGTAAAAGCTGGTTGCGAGATCTAGGATTTCTGTGAGAGTTTGTTTATTAGGGGCGAGCCAGAGGGAGTCATCCATGTATGCCATTACTGATGAGTTGATTAATTTAGGTGGGTTAGTCTGGATAATACTGGAATAACCAGTAAATTTCTTGTGGATGGTTGAGATAAGGAGATTGTAATATATTTTCCATAGCAAGCGAGAGAAGGTTTCTCTCTGGTCAATTCCATCCATTACTGAGTAAGGTTCTGTGAAACCGAGGTCAGTAATAACTTGGTTGGTTCGGTTGGATAGTATGTAAACTAGGAGGTCGATTATTGTTTCCGGGATTTTTATTTGGCGAAGTGCTTTGGCTAGTGTGTCAATGTGGACTGAGTCGAAAGCTTTTGACATGTCCTGTGAAAGTGCCCAAATTTCCTTTTGATTGATGGAAGCATCCTCAAGAATTTGTGTCAATTGTGAAACTGGTGTTAGCGTAGATTGATGAGGAAAGGCCACAAAGTTCATCAGAGAGAGTATTTCGCGCCTCATTATGGTTGAAGTTAATCTGGTAGTTAAAATTTTTGTAAAGCATTTCCGGGTGTGATCAATTAACGTGATAGGTCGTGTAGAGCTGAGATTGTATTTATACTCTGGTTTTTTTGGTATTGGCCAAATATTCGCTTTTAGCCATTGTTGCAGTACCTGTTTTAGACGTATGCAGTTGTTAAAGATTTTTAGTAGAGGAGATAGTTTTAGGTCAGAGAGTTGTTATAGAATTTTATTAGAAATAGCTAGCGGTCCAGTTGCTTTATTTTTAGGAGCATTGTTTATGGCTTCTTTTAATTCATCGAGTGTAATGGTATCCGTTAGGGTGTCATAGATTGAGGAGTTGATTTCAGCTATGGGTGAGTAGGCTTCTTCCCAGTCCTTCTCCCATTGCGAGTTTTGTGGATTTGATTCTGTCCAAGTTTTAAAGTATGATCTGACATGTGTTTTTATTTCAGCTTTGTCGATTAGGATTCGATCAGAGAGGATTATTTTGTCTGTGTGCACTGGTTCTGGTCTTCGTTTCAGGATGCTATCAAGCATTCTGGTCGTATTTTCTTTGAAGTCATTATAACGTCTGTTGACGTAGTAGTCGATTTTTTTGCTTTGTTCTTGCGATTTTTCCAGATTACAGGCGGTCCAAATTGTATGACGGATTTGTTTTAATTTGAGAATAGTTGTCGATGGGGAATCTAGGTCTAATTGAGTAATAGGGGTGATTTCCAACTCAGCAAGGGTAGATGCGGTATTTAGGAGTTTATTACAAGTTTTCAGGCAGCAGTTGGAGAATTCGGTGGTTAGTAAGCGTAAATATTTGTTTACGGACTTCAGTGCTAGATATAGGTTGGTTGCTTTTAATAATAGGGCAAAGAACTTCTTCTGCCTAGTATAAGTATATGGAACGTGTTTTTGAGCATCCTTTTAATTGTTGACGACCAAATATTCCAGGTCTTGTTTAATTGTTGGTTATCCCAAGTTAGGTCTTCTATGGGTAAGGCTTGTAAAAGTAATAAGTCAGTTTCAGCAGAAAAGTTTTCCCAGTCTTCCTTTGTCATTTTATTATATTGGTACATCTTTCGTTTCTTCTTTTTGTTTTGCTGGGTTTTTTGTTTGCAAATTTCTATATGCCAGGTTGCGGAAATAATTTTGTGATCACTATCAGATATATAGTCAGCAGCAGTAATAGTTGGTTCATCTATGTTCTGAATTAGATCCGAGTTGAACCAAATGTCATCGATCTGGCTGGAGGTATTCGGTCCTACCCAGATAGGTTCCGTAATATTGTAGAAGGATAGTAGGCTGACTGCGTGTATTGCATTAAGATTATTGAAGAGTGGGAATTTCTTGTCCCTGAACTGGTTGGCATTTAGGTCGCCAAGGAGGATCGTGTTCCAGTTCTTGTTTTTCGCTTTCAAGAACCAAGCGAATACTTTCTCTTGAGTTCGTTTGTTGAGTTGAGGGTGGCTGGTGCTAGATAGCAAGTAGGTCGAGATTATACGGGTTTTGTTATTTGGAAAGAAGAAGTCGATATAAATTGCAGTACCTGGTAGGGTTTTGATGTCGTGGACGTAAGATTGGAATTGGTTGTGGACCATAAGCGCTGTACCTAGGCCAGGTCCAGAGTGAGGTTGTGAGTTGTTTACATAATTGGAAGTATAAAAGAGATATATTGGGTTAGTCAAGTTCTTGGTTTTTGAGTCGGTTAGTTTTGTTTGGGTCAATGAGATTATATGAAGGTTGGCCTTCATGCAGTAATCTATCCAGCTTTGTGCTTTTTCTAGTCTAGAAAGGCCTCGTATATTGTGGGTGGCAATGTTGAGTCCAGTGTCAATAGATTGTGAGAGAAGTTTTTCAGCCTGTGGATTTGTTATGGTTAGTGTGCAGTTTATGTTTTCGTCACTTATAGAAGGAGGGTATGTATTTGAGGAAGATGGTTGTGAAGTTTGTTGTAAATCAGAAGTAAGGTGTGTGGGAGAAGGAGATTCTCTGTAAGTGGTAGTTGTACTCATTTGGATGGTGAGTAATTGTCGAACATGTTCCAGCTTGGTGGTGGGAGATCTGGTACGTGGATGAATGACGTAGGGAAGCTGCGGAAGCGGAAGTGTTTGCGTAAGGTTTCGATCGTAGTTTGGATATCATTGTATTCCCTGATGGGGAGTTGTAAGTGTTTGCATTCCTCAATCTGGGCGATGGCCACAATTGCCTTTTTTAAGTCAGTTGGTAGGTTTAGTCTTCTGTCTATATTGTCTATAATTTCAATCCAATTTTCTAGTATATGATAGAAGTAGTAGTGTGGACGTAGTTGTCTGGAGATTTCGACCAGTGACTAGGACCTAATTGGAATGGTTAAGTTCACTTTGTCTTTGTCGACCAGGTTGTGGTCTTTAGGTAGGTTGGGTAAATCTGTTGGGTTCGCAGTCATATATTGTAGTGGGATAGGCCAGTTGAATTTGTAATTTCCTTCGATCTCTTTGATGAATTCTTTGGCTAATCCATCATCGGTGATTGGGAAGGTGTATTTTAGTTGTGTTTTAACTCGGTATGGGTCCACAGCCAAGTTCAGTTTTTGTATGAAGAAGTCATTGGGAATGCGTTTGAAGGAGTAGTGTTCCTTCAATTTTTTGACCAAGTTATATAGTTCAATGTTGTCTGTAGGGTCACATGGGAAAAGATGTCTGACTGCGGAGTTCAGTGTCTGTATAGTTGTAGGTAGTTTTTCTTTTTCTGCAAGAAGTTGGAAAAATTCGCATGGATTCGGTCGAAACTGTAGTATACTTTTAATTTTTGGCGATATTCTCCTAGGCATTTGAGCGTTTCCCAGTCGGTGATAGGAAACAGGTTACGGACCGAGGAGTGTAGTTCTTCAATATCGTAAGGTAACGGTATGATGGAATATTCGAAGTAGGTTTCTGGGAGTTGTTCGAACTTGTATACCTTGCGTTGGGATGTTAGGATAGCTCTGGTGTTTCTTCTATCTGCTAATGGAAGTGAGTATGGTAGTGCGGCGAGTATTTCCTCGTCTATATCTTGGGGTGAGTTGGGAGTTAGTTTGTGTGACAGAAATTGTTCTAATTTTTCGAGTGAGTCAAAGGCCTCAATAATCATTTCATAGTTCCATGAGTTGCTGTCAAATGTGAGATCATGACGTCTAGCTGTAATCTTTAAGGTTTCTGTAATCCAATCTGTAGTAGTTCTTTTGATCCTTTTAGTCGGGGCATGTGCTCGGCTATAGAGTTTCCAGGGTACGTCGGGTTCAATGGTGGCATTGGATTCGGTCTCCATGGCATCTGGGTCGATCAGATTGGTTAAAGAGTCAGGGAGAATCTGTTGGTTTTGCTGTTCGGGTGGGTCGGCCCATGGGTTGGGGTTGGTGGGTAGTTCAGCATAATCGGGTGTGGGAATATTCCCAGGCAACTGGTCCAGAGTGTTTACATTAGGTAGCGTGGGAATCGAATTAGTCTGCATAATCATCAAATTTCCTACGCTTGTTGTTGTGTTTTGATGTGGTGATGTCATCGATGGATTTGTCAGGGGTAAACTAGAATCGCCACTTTTGAGCAAAAATTTGGGAGTGGGAGGGGTGTTGTTGGGAGAGGGCTGGTATTGGGTCTTGACACGTTTAGCAGAAGGACCTGTAGGTGCGTTTATTTCCTCTTTGACGTTAGCATGGATCTCGTCAAATGAAGTTAAGGAAGTTTGTTGAATGTCTCCATAGGATTTTCTATCGGTCATTGGCCAGAAGCCATCGTAAAGAAGTGCGAGAACACACGGTGTGTGGTAAAAAGGCTATCTCCCTTTTTTTTAACTATTTTGAACGGCAACTAAACAGGAACTGTGGTTTAGGTGTTAAATTAGGCCCCAAGGCCTATAATTAAGCAAGCGTTGTTTGTTTTTCTATGTATTTTGTATTGTTTCCCTAAGCTCTGAATTTGGTTTAGTGATCTACAGGAAAGAGTTTTGTTTTCTTTTTTTTTTACTTATTTTTTTTTATTTTATTATATTTATCCTTTACTTCTTTCAGAACTTTGCAAGAAAACGGCTTAACTTTTTTGACACTTTACAAGAACACCAATTCTAACATCTTTGGCACTTTGCAGGAAGTCACGAATATGAACGAATATAATCGAATATAAGTGAATATGGGCAAAATATAAGTTTATTTTTTTCGTTTTTGTTTTTTGTTATTTTTTCTATTTGTTTTTTGTTTGTTTTTTTTTACTTATTTTTTTAATTTTATTTTATTTATTCCTTACTTCTTTCGGAACTTTGCAAGAAAACAACCAGTTTCTGGCACTTTGCAAGAGTAACAAATATAAGCGAATATAAGCGAATAAGAATGAATATAAGCAAATATGAGCGAATATAAGGAATATAATAGTTTATTTTTTTTGTTTTCATTTTTTTATTTTTTTTTGGTTTCATTTTTTTGGGATTTATTTTTTTTTTGAAATTTTTTTATAATAATTCATAATAAAATATAATATTTTAAAATATAATAATAATAAATAAAAAAAAATAAAATTTTATATTAAAAAATTGCGAAAACTTGCGAAAACTTGTAAAACGTTTAAAAATTTGCAAAAAGTGAATATAATAATTATTAATTGATATCATATTCGATAAATATCGATTAACCGAATATATATCGATTACTATCACTATCGATAGTAATCGACAGGGGTGATGGGTATCGATATATATCTTACCAGTTAGTAATCGATATATATCTATATATAAAATTTGACGATGTTTATTATATAAATATATGATGCTTAATCATATTTTATTTAAATTAAAAGTGACATAAAGGCGTTCAGTAATGCGCACAGAGATTTTTTTCCAGGATGTACTAAATTCTTGTTTTCTATTCTTTAATAAATTGGGTATATTATTATAAATGCCAATTACACAGCAACAAAGTACGTTGAACATATAGCATATTATTACCTTTTTTATCCATTTTTGGATTTCATAAATACGATGGGTTTTAGAATATCTAATGCTTTGAGATTCCAATATCTGAGTATGAACGTGAACGTCTAATTTACTAAAAGTTAAGTAAGCTGATTTAGTTAGTGTTTTCTTTTTTTTTTAAAAAAAAATATATATAGATATATATATATACGTACAACCTTTCATAAAATAGCATTTCTTTATTTCTTTTCTTTAGCTGGCATTGTAAGATCAACTTGTTTTTCTTTTCCTAGTCTTTCATGCATTTATAAATTTTCTCTAATTCTAATCGCAGTATTGTTACATCGTCGCGTAGCAGCTAAATGTAGATTATGAAAGTTTTAATTAATAGAATAAATATATACAAATCAAATAATAAAACTTAACATATAGTTATATTATTCTCAGTCGTTTAATTGATTGCCAAAGGTACTAAATGCCAACTGGGTATTATCGGCAGTCTACTCTTCTTGATTAGATATTTAACTCTATTGAATAAGCTAAATACTGCAGGATATCAAGAATATCCAGTAGGCATTCAGCACCTTGGCAATCAATTAATCAACTAAAGATAATACGGCTGTATGTTGTAGTGGTAAGGATCCATTGTTAACTATCTGAATTGTAATGTCTTTTTTACAAAGGACCTTTTTATCTTGATTGGTTTTGGTTAACTTTCGAGTTCTAATAGACGTCAATAAATAAGTTAATATTATAAATATTCTTAAATAAAAAAAAAAGCATCTAAGTATTTACCTTTGATTCCTTTTAGTTGTCTCTTCATGAATGCATGAAGCAGAATTCAACACTTGTGTATTTGTTTTTTGAGTTTTTAATACCTTTAAATACTTCTCTTTATGGTTTTGAATCGGTTGCTCCAAATCTGTGATTCGTTTTTGATTCCACAAGTTCCTAAAAACTACAAAGTTCATAAGAAAAATAAAACAGAGACTCAGATTATATTTATTCTTACACTTGTCCTCTTAAAATCTTAGCTATTTGGGAAAAATTAATGTATTTTTTAGCTATTAGTTCTTTAAACTGAAAAAGCATACAGGTTGAACGATTCATTACAAAGAAAAAGATTGCATTCTTTATTAATACTGATTAATTGACCATAATTAGAATTCAACAGCCAAATATACTAATCTAATTCTTTTTCAGAACAAGTACTATGATAGTGTCCACTTCCTTCATATAAACCGCACTTACAACTCTCGTCCGTTGCTAAACCTCTATTCACATTTTTACCTTTTGAATTTGTCTTGTTTCTGATTTCATTTGATGATTTCAACCGTTTCACCGGTTGTCTTCCCTTCGATTGGTGTTTTAATGGATTTAAAACTTGTTTGTAATTAATTAGTTTTTTGTTTAAACTTTGATTCTTATTTGTAGTCATTTGCCTTTCTTTTAAAGATTCTTGCTGCTTAGCTTTCTCTACTTCAGTTTTTTGAGCTTCTTTCTTATTGTTATATGTCTTAATAAATTGAATTAATTCATTATCATTGTCTTAAACTGCGAATTGAATCGCTTTTTTCGCTTCACCTATTAATGGGCCAAATTTAAATCGACTTTGAGAAATTTTTTTATAGCCTTTTTCTGAAAGAATATTATTCACTATATACTGTTGAATAAAAAATTGAATATGTATGCTATCATGACTAAAATTACAGTTATTAATTGTAGTTTCCTTAGGACTTATTTGAATCAATGTATTCATCTTTGAACAAACAACTAGGAATCATTAATATATGAAAACATGCTTTGAAAGATTCAACAAATGCTTTAAAAAAGTGCTGACATATAATACCATGAGTAACAAGTATAAAACAAGTGCACAAATGCTCTCCATTATTAAGTAAAATTACATGTTGGTAGTATTTTGAATAGCCATATCGAGAAACTTTCCAAATTTTCAGAATATCGTCAGGATTAACTATTGTAATTAAAAATTGCAAATTAAGTTCCCGGTCCTCGTCAGCTTCAACAGGAATTTCAGAGTTGTTATCCACTTCTTTATCAAAAATAGTTCAAATGAATTATCATCTGATGTTGAAATATGATGTGCATCATGAATTGGCTATATAACATATTTTTTTAAAACCTGATCAATGCTGCTAAAAAAAGTTTGAATAACAAATGGTTGCATATACTGTACTTTCCAAATTGAGTATTGATTATTGACAGATTCGAATTCAAGATGTTTTTAAGTGCTTCCTGAACTTCTAGAAAGGAAAAACTTGATTGTACAGCTTTTTTTATAATTGTATTTTCTGATTTAACACGCTGTGTAGATTGTGTGCCTGCTGTAAAATGCCGAGATGTAAAACATTTAACCCAAGAATATTTTCGATTTAATAGCATTGTAACTATATATTTTTCTCCTGCAGCATATTTTTCAGCTATGCCTTGAGATCTTTGTTCAAATACACTTTCATAGTGAGAACTCTGAATATTTGTAAAGTCCTTAAGAAACTCCTGATAAAGTAGACCAAGACGTGGACGAAGATTCTTTGAAAGGTTTTGATAAAGATGGTATAAACATTGCATGTGATGAGATTTAGGAAATATTACAGAAGCAGCTGCAATCATTGCAGGATCTGCATTAGTTATAAATGTTGATAGAGGAATTCACATGCATCTAGACAACATTTAAGTAACCACTCATACGATTTCTGTCTTTGATCCTGAATTAATGCTTGAGCTACCAGTCTGCTTTTGTTATAATTGTCAATTAAGATAAATAAACTTAATGGATAATTATATTTGTTGGTTTTTGCAGTATTATCATGAATGATAATATCATAAAATTTAATCCATCTTCTTCGTTGCTCTGGTGACATCCAAAAAATGCCAATTAGACAGTTACTTGTGTCATCTATCAATGGTTTCACAAACCATACAGGGTCATGAGCTTGAAGCTCAAAAAGTTTCAACAACAAAGCTGCTGCGTCACTTTGATCTAATCCTTTTTCTCATCTAATTTTTTGAATAGCATTACCAAGATCTTGGGTCAAAAATACACGATTAGAATAATTAGGTTGAAGGAGATTTCTACATCACATCTACTATGTACAATGTAAAACTCAATTTGGTCCATAATTTCTTGTGAAAATGTTTTGTATGCAACAGCAAATTTTAAGGTTCTAGCAGAAAGTTCATAGTTATGCTCATTATTAAAAGTTGATACAGTTACTATTGATGAATTTAACTGTCGTGTTATATTTATTTGCCACATACATTCTTGTTTTTTACTTCTCTTATTTTTTTGTTTACCCAACTCAGTGTTAACAGTTTTTCACAATATTTCACTCTAAATCACACTTAAAAACTCGTTTTCTACAGGTACCATCCTTAAAATTCTCTTTTTTGTGCTTATAAATAGCAAATCGATTTTGACGTGCATACTGTTCTACAAAGTGAATAGCAATTAACATAGACGAAAACTGAGTACCTACTTTAATCTCAAACGAAGTATCAATTAGGGAGCATCCATAAATAACGTTATCCTTGAGGGGGTCCCCCAAAATATAATGATTTTCCAATATGTAGGGAGGGGTCCCTCTCAACATAACGCAATTTTTTATAAAAATTTGTCTAAAACTTGATTCAGTAGTTCAAATTGGATGATTTTGGTACCATTCGAATCATCTCGAGGGGAGGATTCGAATGGTACCAAAATCATTTGATTTGGATCACTGGATCACGTTTTATTAACGAAATACTATTGGTTATTATGTTTTCTTATAAAATTACTATAAAATCAATAGTATTTCGTTAATAAAACGTGATTCAGTAGTCCAAATGAAATGATTTTGGTACCATTGGATTCGTCTCATTGAGACGAATCGAATGGTACCTAAATCATCCAAATCGGGTTACTGTGTCACAATATATTCAAGTTTTTGTAAAATTTTATATATAAACATACGGATTTTGAAAAATTTTTTTATATAGTAGGGGGGGTCCAGCGCTACTATGAGGGGGTACATAATGTTATTTATGGATGCCCTCTTAAAGGCAAGTTTCTATTATAATTTTCAAATTCTAAGCCCAATAAATCATAAGCAGTAGTTGGTATATTTTCATCGTCAGTTAATATATCCTCTACTTCATTTTCATTAAATGATTCACAAGAATCATATTGTACGATTTCACAAGACATAATGCAAAAAAAATGCGGGTTAAAAAAAAATAAAAAAAAAGAGGCTACGTAGTAAGTAAAAGTAAAAGAAAGTATGTAAGTAAAAGCAACAAAAAGTATATAAGTAAAAGCAAAAGAAAGTATGTAAGTAAAAGTAAAAGAAAGTATATAAGTAAAAGTAAGTAAAAAAAAAGAAAGTATTTAAGTAAAAGTAAGTAAAAAAAAGCATGCGAATAAAAGTAAGTAAAAGAAAGTATGTAACTACGTTAGAGAAAGTGTGTAAGTAAAGTAAATAAAAGAAAGTATGTAAGTAAAAAAAAGTATTATATAAAAGTAAGAAAAAGAATATAAGTAAAGTGTAAAGCGAGTATGAAATATGTCATGTTACGTAATGATTATCTTTTTGCCAATCAAAATTTATTGTAGTATGAATATTAAATTAATAGTATCGATCATGAATTTAATTGGTCAACAATCACATGTTGTAAAGGGATGAATAATTCATCCGGGTGAGCAATAAATTTTCTCATAAAATTATATTAAAAGATAGCTTAGAATTTGTTTTATTTAGTATGACAAAATTATAAATAGATAATTAAAATTAAAAAACTTTTATATGTAAACAAAATTAAATTTTTAATTTTAGTATATTTATATTTTTGTATTAAACAAATTGAAAAAATAAAAAATTAACAAAAATTTTTTAAAAATAAAAATTTTCAATAAAATTTATATTTAAATATTTCCCAGAACCTATATAATAAATAAAGTTATTTAAATGTTTATATTAATTAATTATTAAAAAAAAATTTTATTATGAATAGATTGGTGTATCTACATTTTTGTACTAGACTATAATATGTATTGCATCGAGATAAACAATTTATAGGAAAGTAATACAAATAAATAAAAATAAATAACTAATAAATAATAAATAAAAATAAAGTAAACTTATTGTAATCGAACAAAAGGTTGATACCATTATATAATTGCTTAATACATCGTGAATATGTAACTGTCATAATATGAAAGTCTAAAATTATCTACTATATTACAGTACTAGTATTAGTTGCCCAGGCATTGCAGTGGGCTAGTGGGTATAATTTTTTATTTTGTTCAAAACGAACCAGATCTTGGTTCAAATGAACCAGATCTTGGTTCAAATGACCTGATATTGGTTCAAATAACTCGATCTTGGTTCAAAAGAATCCAGTTATGGTTCAAATAAACCTGATCTTGGTTTATTTGAACCCGATTTTTGTTCAAGAGAACCTGATCTTTGTTCAAAAAAACCTGATTTTGGTTCAAGAGAACCCGACTTGGCTCATTTGAACTGGATCTTGGTTCATTTGAACCTAATACTGGTTCTTGAACCCGATTTTGGTTCATTTGAACCTGATCCTGGTTCTTGAACCCGAGTTTGGTTTATTTGAACCCGATTTTGGTTCAATGAACCCAACCCGAATCCAGTTCGTCAGAGTTGAAATTTTTTGTGTAATCTAATATTTTGTAGAAACTCAAAATTCGACCTTTATTTTTGGTCAGAATTTGAAAAAATTCCAGGATCAGTGACCTGGGTAAGAATTTTTTCAAGAGTGGGTAGGTGGGAAAGGTAGAGGGTAAGAATTTTAAAGAATTTTTTTATATGAGGACCTCTAAAAATTCTAAAGAATTCTTAAAGAACAATGCATTAAAATGCAAGTCTGTGTTACTATTTAATAATTCTACACCTCAATTTATATAATAATTTTATTAAAGGTCCCTGCTTTGCAGGGACATTTAATAAAATTATTATATAAATTGAGGCACAGAATTTTTAAATAGTGACCCAGAACCGCATTTTAATGTATTGACTAGTGTTAGGTGCCTGGGCGTTGCCACGGGCTAGTGGTATTAATGTTTTTATCTAGGTTCAAAATGAACCAGATCTTGGTTCAAATGAACCAGATCTTGGTTCAAATGAACCCGATCTTGGTTCAAAGGAACCTGATCTTGGTTCAAATGAACCTTCTCTTGGTTCATGTAAACCCGTTCTTGGTTCATTTGAACCCGATCTTGGTTCAAATGAACCCGATCTTGGTTCACTTAAAGCCAATCTTGATTCACTTGAACCCAATTTTAATTTACTTGAACCCGATCTCGGTTCAATTGAACCGATCTTGGTTTATAACCCCGATCCTGGTTCCTGAACCCGATTCTGGTTCAATGAACCCGACCCAAACCCGGTCCAGCGGAGTTTTGAATTTTTGTGTAATGCACCCATTTTCATGGGAATACAAAATCACCTATTTTTGGTCAAAGTTTAAAAAAATTCAAGGGTCAGTGACCCGGGTAAGAATTTTTTCAAGGGCGAATGGGCATGGTTCCTGAACCCAATTTTGGTTTACTTGAACCCGATCTTGCTTCAATAAACCCAATCCGAACCTGGTAAGTTGGAGTTTGAATTTTTGTGTAACTTATCAGTTTTGTAGAAACACAAAATCTGACTTCTATTTTTGATCAGAGTTTGAAAAAATTCAAGGATCAGTAACCCGAGTAAGAATTTTTTCAAGGCGGGTGGGTGGGGAGGTGAAGGGAAGAATTTTAAAGATTTTTTTAAAGAGTGGGTGGGTGGGGGAGGTAGTGGGTAAGAATTTTTTATATTTTTTCATGTGAATTTATAGTAATATTTTGGGGTGGTAAAAATAGGACCTTTAAAAATTCAAGGGTCCTCAACATTATACCCAACTGCAGCACCCCGTAAATGGCGACACAGAACTGTGCCTTAGATGTATGAGATTATCTAATATGATATATTGTATTAAAAATATTAATACAATATCTTTGTAATTTGAAAAGCACAATAAAATTTAACATAGTATTGTTTTAGATAAATTACTAATCTTAAAATAGTAACTTGGATCTAGAATCGGTAATATTTTGTATTTTATATAATATTACAGAATTCATATAAATATGCTTATATTACATAATTTGGTGTTTATACTATAGTTGCTACTATAAAAAATTATTAACTTTTAACTATGAAATTTTAAACTTTTTTAAAATAAAATAAACTAAAAAAAAGTTTTTATAAATTTAATAGCTTTTTGATTAAACTATCAAATCTACAAATAAAATTTTTAGTATCTTTTATTTTAAGAAGCTTATATCAATTTAAAGTTATATATAGTTTAAACATTTGGCACTTATATATAAAAAAATATAACAAAATTTAAATTTATTAACAAAATTTTAAAATTTATTAATAAAATTTAAATTTACATCAGGAAATTTTATATATAGATATTGATCGATATATAACAGTTAATCGGTTTATATCGATTAAAAAATAATGATATCTATCGATTAACTGGCTAAAAATCGATATATATCTAAATTGATATATATCATTTTCTATATTAAATCGTTATATATCTACAAATTGATTATAATCAGAATTATTTAAAACAATATATAACGATTAACAGATCTTTAACGATTATACAGTGTTTTGACCACAATGATATATAACGATTAACAGATCTTTAACGATTACACAGTGTTTTTGACCACGTTACAAAAATTTCATCCCAGATTACCGGGTAAAAAAAAAAAAATGTAAAATTTCAAATAAAAGTATGTTAAAAATAAAGAGAAAAACAAAGTAAAGAAAACTGGCATAGGAAAAAAAAAGCCATTTTAAACGATCTTTACTACTCTCCCTTTTACACCCTCTCCCTTTTTCTCCTTTCTTTTTTTTTCTTTTTTCTCTCTCTTTTTTTTTTTCTCTTTTTTTTTTAATATTTCGAATACTTTCGAAATATTTTAGGATGATCTGCAACCTGTATTATATCAATGACGCATTTACTAATATTTTCGAAATGTTTCGATGATTTTTGATAATTGTACTACAAAATCAGATTAGATCTTTGTTTATTTTTTTTGTTTATAATTTAGATCTTTTATCAATTTTACATTGTTTCTTCGTTTTCTTTTTGTTTTTTTTTGGTTTCATTTAGTTTCGTTTAGTTTTGTTTTGTTTCATTTAGTTTCGTTTTGTTTTTTTTTATTTATATTTTTTTTTATTTTTTAATTTTTTTATTTTATTTCTACACTTTACCACTAGCACTTTGCAAGAAATTCAGTAACTTTTCAGCACTTAGCGCAAGCCAACTCAGCCTTTCGACACTTTGTAAGAACACACAACTACTTTCTCTAGCAATTTCGAAAGTTCAAGAATGCAAGTTTTCGCAAGTTTTTGCAAGTTTTTGCAAGTTTTTGCTAGTTATCGCATGTTTTTGCAAGGTTTTGTTTTTTTTTTTGTTTTATGTTTTTGTTTTTTTTTATTTTTATTAATTTATTTTATTCCGGTACTTTGCGAAAACCTTTGACGATTTCTAAATTGCAAAAACATGAACTCAAAATGGAGATTTGGGGCTTTGTTTATTTTTTTATTTAGTTTGCTTACATTTTTGTTTTTTGTTTGTTTTCTTTTTTTTTACTTATTTTTTTAACTTTATTTTATTTTATTTATCCTTTACTTCTTTCGAAACTTTGCAAGAAAACGACTTGACTTTCCGGCACTTTACAAGAACACCAATTCTAACATCTCTGGTACTTTGCAAGAAGTTATGAATATGAACGAATATAATCGAATATAGGCGAATATGAGCGAAATACAATAGTTTATTTTTTTTCGGTTTTGTTTTTTTTGTTATTTTTTCGGTTTTGTTTTTTGTTTGTTTTTTTTTTACTTATTTTATTTATTTTTTTATTTTATTTATTTTTACTTCTTTCAGAACTTTGCAAGAAAACAACCTAAATTTTTGGCACTTTACAAGAAGTAGCGAATATAAACGAATATAAGCAAAAAATATAAGCAAATATGAGCGAATATAAAGAATATAATAGTTTATTTTTTTTGTTTTCATTTTTTTAATTTTTTTTTGGTTTCGTTTTTTTTTGGATTTATTTTTTTTGTCATTTTTTTATAATAATATATAATATATGTAATATTTAAAATATAATATATAATAAAAAAATAAAATTTTATATTAAATAGTGAAAACTTGTGAATATTGTATAATTAATAAATTAAAATTTTATATAATATGTAATAATAAATAAAAAAAAATTTATAATTAAATTGTGAAAACTTGCAAAAACTTGCAAAAACCTGTAAAATGTTCAAAAAGCATGATTATATGAATATAATAATTATTAATTGATATCACTATCGATAGTAATTGATTAACCGAATATATATCGATTACTATTACTATTGAAAGAAATCAATAGGGGTGTTGATAATCGATATATATCTTACCAGTTAGTAATCGATATATATCTATATATAAAATTTGCCAATGTATATTAAAATTTTCTGCAATTTTATTGGTTAATCATGTTATACTGTAGCTAAAAAATTGGCACATATATATATAAAGTTGTTGGTCTTAGATGGTACTGACTGTACAAAATAGTACATATTATAGCAATTTATAAAATAAAGGTACTTAATTTTAGAAATTGTTCTAATTCTGTGAATTATAATATTTGTAATATCTTATAATCCCATTATCCAATTTGGATAATTTTAGTATCATTCAAATTGTCTCACTAAGTTGATTCTAATAGTACCAAAATTAGGCAAATTAGATCACAATATTCTGTAATATAAGATATTTATTATTTTTTGAGATCAAATATATTTTCATGTACATGTCAAAGCCCAATGGAGCTCTGGGTGTACCCATATGGGAGTTTTAGGACGTTAAGAGGATCTGGGACCACCAGTAACAGGTATAGCTGGTATAAGTGCATATAGTGGTACAGTCGGGTGGCCGAGCCTTATGATGCCATCCAACTATATCAGGGACTGGAAGCTTCTGGCGAAACATGCCTGGGTACTCGTCACCATAGTGGGAAGTACAGTTGTTCGCACATTCCCGAATTTGGAACGTTAAATCCTGGGTCCCCAAGTTGCAGGAAAATCAGCTAGTTGCGGCACCATGCAGGCTTGAGATACTTACCCAATGTGGTAGAGGCAGCTGCATGGCTTGAGATACAAACTTCTGAGAAGTACGCTAGTAAGGAAACAGGTATACCAATTTGGAAGCAGCAAGCGCCTACCTGGAATCACATACACCAAATTGGGAGTAATGATAGTAGGAAATGTGTGTAAAGTGGTGGACATGTGAATACTAACTGTTGGTTGGGAAAAAGGGACGTCAAAAACCAGGCTAGCTATATAAATGGAAATATGGTAGGCTCTGGTAGGTTTAGGTTATGGATAAAATAGTCCAAGTCTCGACACTTAGTAGATAGTATAATAATTGTAAGCAATATATTGTAACGATTAATATACACTTAATAAAGTTAGAGGCATGACCTCACCTTAACAACAAAAAAAAAAATATATATATATATTTTCATAGGATTGTGTATTTTATAATCCTGTAATCCAATTTGGATGATTTTGGTATTATTCGAATTGCCTCACTGAGATGAATCTAATGGTACTAAAATTATCCAAATTGGATTACAGTCCAGAAGTATAAATGTTTTTTGTGATTAAATCTATTTTTGTGGACTATATTTTATGACTCTGTGACCCAATTTGGATAATTTAGATATTATTTAAATTATCTTAGTAAGACAATTTAAATGGTACCAAAATTGTCCAAATTGAATTACAAAGTCACAAGATATATAGTAAATAGTAATAAAATTGATTTTTTTGTGCATACCTTATATTTAAGCAATCAAGTCTATTAATAAAATCTTGACCAATTTCTGTAAAAAATTTTATATTATATATAATTTAGTATAATAAACATATTACTTAGCAGATTTTGTTCATTTTATTTAACAAAAAAATTATATCTATTATATATCATTAGCAAAATAAATATGCGAAATCTTTCAAAAGAAATTGCATACTGAAATTTTTATAAAGAATTGCGATCGACGCGAAATCTTTCGAAAGATTTCGGTATATATTTTTTTCGAAATATTTCAGAACATATTGCGAAATATTGCGAATAATGCAAAATATATTGCGCAATATTGCGAAATAGACCAAATAAAACAATTCAAACCCTATCTAATTATCTCATTTCGGGGGTCGCAAGAGGTAATATTTCGCATATTATTGCATAAATCTGCAGCTTTTCACAATATTTTGCAATATTTCGCATATTTTCAAAAATTTTTAAAATTTTNATTATTGCATAAATCTGCAGCTTTTCACAATATTTTGCAATATTTCGCATATTTTCAAAAATTTTTAAAATTTTCGCATTATTAAATTTTATATTTTTATTTATTATTATTTTTTATTTATTTATTTTTTTTTTGCTTTGACAATCCTGCTTTTATTAACTAGGAAGACTGCGTATCTTTGTACACAAAATTTCAGTTTATAGCTACTACCGAAATCCCTCCTTTCTTTAATAAAAACTTACTCGCGCTACATAATGTCTGCTAAGTACGATCTGCCGCAACATCAATTTTCTCCTACAGGGGCATGCAACTCTCTGCACCTGCTCTTCTGTAATCACTGATTGGCTGCTGTTAGCCTTGTCAAGATTGCTGATTTCTTTAAATCCTTCTCACCTAGCTTCAATGGTGGAGTGATTTCAATTCAAAATCAAACAGAAAAAATGTACAAGCAAAAAATTTAAAAGGGAAGAGAAAAAAAATAAGGGAAACTACAAAACCTAAGCGAAATACCAAATACAACAAAAAGAAAAGAAGAAAGATGAGAAAAACAAAGAAAAAAACTAATCTATATCAAACACATAAAAGAAATGTGTGAATGTAAAAATTATATAATACTGTATAGAAACTCTACCAAAGTATTATATATGTAAACTATATAGCAGAGAAATATACACTAACAAACTACGCCTAATTTTATAAAAGAAAAGAAAATTCTACGAATATTCTAGAACAATCTCTGACATGTCATTCACTGTTTATATTGTAGCAAAATGATCACTCGTGACGTCGACTCCAATTAGGTATGCGCAATCCCGATTTGAAAGGAGTAAACACTGCTAATCTTCTGAAGGGGTAAGCTGGATTTCCCACTTTTTGGCAAAATTTCGAAAAAACCAAAGGAGAGTACCGAAAGTACCAACTTGTAAAGGACTGAAAGAGTATATGCTATACAAAATATTACATATAACCAAAAGTATGCTTCTACTAATGTATCCACTCCTTTTGACAAAAACTTTAGAGTTTTCGGCTCTACTACATCTTCTATAGTACCAGAGCCTTCTACCGAGAAGTCAAACCCAAAAGGAGAACTCTTTTTCAGCTCTATTTCAGTTATCTCAACATTCGATCTGGAACTCTGGTTCCCAGTTGCTCCAGGGTAAAGTTTTGTTATGTATAAGTATAATAATTGTATAGTTGTCATAGGTCGGTAGTTGTGAAAAAGTTTGTACGAGGGATCGTCAGAAAGAATTGTTTGATTATATTTTATTTATTATTATTATATATTATACATATTACATTATATATTATATTTTAATTATTATACATTTTTTACAGTATTATTTTTATATTATTACATATTATTTTAACTACTTTCGCACTTCTTCGCATCTAATTCTATTACTATATACAAAAAACTAGCCCTACATACATATTTTCACTCACTCCAAAGTTAGCTATTATCTTCGCTTCTTTGTTTTCTATTGTCTTTGTTTTTTTGTTTTTTATTGTCTTCGCTTTGGCTATTTTTTTTGGTTTGGTTATACTTTCGTTTCGCTCTTTTTTTCTAAATACCTCCTAAAAATAGTAAAGAAGTGAAAAAATAAAAAAAACATTTCTCAAAAGTGTTGGTGTTCTTGCAAATTGCCGAAGAAATTTTGTAAAGTGCCAAAAAAGTCGCAAAGTTTTGAAAAAGTCAGAAATAAATAAAA
>QKWP01000083.1:33249-56948 GCA_003550325.1 Gigaspora rosea | reverse complement strand
GAGATATTATTAAGAAACGATTGGCCGACTATGTAAAATCTCTATGTAAACAATATTTGTTTACATAGAGATTTTACATAGTCGGCTAATCGTTTCTTAATAATATCTCGTCATCCACTGGGCCGATTTGGATGATCTAACCACCGTTAGATGCGTCTCGTCGAGCTCTACAACTTTCAATTAATCGACATTTGTCTTTAACTTAATAAAAAAATTACTTTTCATTTGACTCCGCTCAGATTTCAGTATATAGTTAATATCATAGGAATTTTGCCCCAATTTCTAATATAGAAATAGTGCCGATCTTATCCGGATCAGTAATTAAATCACTTTAATCTATTTCTAATATTGAATTCTCATGTATTATATGAATTCAAGGTTTTTAATTAGTATGTAATACAACAATAACAGATAATACTGTACATATCCGCGGATTTTTGGAATTTATTATTAAAAATTCCAAAAATCTTTAACAGCGAATAACTTTTGTTTCACTGGTCCATTTTTGATGGAACAACTACCAAAATGTTTACATTAATGAGACAATTCTAATGAACCCAAAATTGTTAAAATCCAATCACTGAATCTAGAGATCGTTAATGATTTGTGTCACTCCGAGTATTTAAGAATTGCAAAAAACCAATCTTTAAATAATTGAAGTGACACAAATCATTAACAATCTCTGGATCCAGTGACTGGATTTTAGCTATTTTGGGTTCATTAGAACCGCCTCATCAATGTGAACATTTCAGTAGTTGTTTCATCAAAAACGGACTAGTGGAACAAAAGTTATTCACTGTTAAAGATTTTTAGAATTTTTAATAGTAAATTCCAAAAATTTACGGATATGATTATTATCATATCATTTATAATACTGTAATAAATTTTGATTGCCAGTTGGCACATGATCTGCAAAATGACCAATTATAACACGATTTTCAATTTACGTAATCAACCAATTACGAGAAAGCTATTCTATATTGTCCCTGCTCATATGGGCAGATTTTTACAATTTGAATATGTTACCTAAATTTGATGTGATATTTGTGATATCTAAAAATAGATTAACCAATAAAATTATAAAACAAAGTCATGAGGATCTGCATGACCAATCAAATCAATTAGAAAACTTAATGCGGTACACAAGTAATATGTATTACTGTATTATGAAAACTTTTGCAAGCGACAAATTCTACTATATTCTTTTGATTTATATTATCTTGCTCATATTTATTTATTATTGAATCCAACATATTATATCTGTCTACCTAATGAATTCTATACGGTACAAGATATTAATAAAAAAATAAAGTACTGGGTGTTTTGTATTGCAGTATTGTTACTTGTAAAGTTTGTCTATTCTGGAATTTTAAAAAACTATTTCGGATCCTTGAATTTAAGTTTTGTCGAATGTAAATACAAAATTTTTAGACCATGATATTAACAAAGAAAGCAAAAACTTTGTAAAAGTAAATAACATTTTAACTATTACAGTATTAAATTCATAAACAAACCTTTAACCTTGTTACTAGTAAAAGTTTTGTCCATTGTGGATCTTTTGCGAAATATTTGAATCTAAGATCTTGTTGAGTGTAAATACAAATTTTCAAACTGTCACAATAAAGAAAAAAAAGCAAAAAAAAGCAAAGGCTTCATAAAAGTAACTATTACAGTATTAAACTCATAAACATTGTTACTAGTAAAAGTTTTGTCCATTGTGGGATTTTTTGTGGGATCTTCCATGGGATCTAAGTTCTTGTTGAGCGTAAATACAAATTTTCAAACTGTCATAATAAAGAAAAAAAAGCAGGGGCACCGTAAATAATACAGTATTGTGACTATTATTACTAAATAAATCAACTAACCAATACAAGCCAAATTTGAGATAATTGCAAATTTGACCAATCTGGTTGGTTACAAATTTTGAAGATCTATTTGAAGATATCACCAAATTGTAAAAATCCACCCATATGTTTATCTGAATTAAATATTTTTACTACCTTTGTTTTTATACGCACATGTTAATTTGGTCCTGAAAAATTAGTAAATAATAACTAAAGTAGTACTAAAGTCCGAAAGACAAATATAAAATGTCACATCTGATCTAGCCAATAAGCATCATTTTTAGCATTTCAGTTTTTTGTACCAGGTTATATCGATCATGCTGTATAACTATATAAAATTTAAGATCTTCATATGTACCGATGTACTGTATGTTGAATAAACTCCTTTTTTTTTTGGTTAGAGTTATAATGAAAATTAGACTAGATAAAAATCTGAAGTTTTTTTTTTAAAAAAAAAATAAAAAATAGAGTGCTATGAGATAAATTTTCTTAATATAAAAACATTAATTTCCAATTATTTATCTATTTTATACTTTATATTTATCAATAATATAATAAGTTTTTCCAAGTATCAATTTTCTAATAAGATCAAATTCTGAACGAATTTGAAAAAAAGTATAATTCACTAACAGAATCTGAAGATTTTAACAACCCTTTACATTGATAGTACAGTATAATTTCAATTTTTTTTCTTAAATCAATAAAAATTCAAACTTTTTTAGAAATGTAATAAATTAATTTAAATCAAATATAACTAGCTTTATAAATTTGAGAAAAGTTAAAGCATAATCGGGATGTGACAAAAAGAGTTATGTATGCTTAAATAAACCATTAATGCAATCAATTATTTCAATTAGATATTGGCTTTGTTATTATAATTTATATAAAATATATATAACCTCAATTCAAAAAACTTGTAAGTCATATTAAATGAAAAAAACTTGCAAAATTGACTTAGCAAAATTATGTGTACCAACTGGTTAATTTTAATAACCTTGTTAAATGTAAAACATTAGCTATTGCATTTAAGATTCTATTGAACTAATCTTAAATTTTACATCTTAGTTTAAAATGTTACTTAAACCATTTCTACTCAAATTATATTCTTTTTTACCAATCCTTCTTACTTTACGTTTAGGAATATTATGTAAATCATTATTTTCATTCATTTTTCTAATTTTTGAGTATCTCTGTTTAACACTTGTGCCTTTATATTTTCGCTGCTTCACAGATTCCACCTGAACAGGGATCTTTTTGCTACTTTTAATACATGCCAGAGGGTCAGAATTATGATTGACATCATGAAGAAAAGAAGTTAATCATAGAATTGATCGAGATTTAGTAGCTTTATATCGTGCTAAAAATTTATCCAATGCCTTGTATAATTGAGGATCCCAACTTTCATAATCTTCTTTAATTTTTTCCAAAAAATTAATAAATGAATTATGATCTGATTCCTCAATTCTTAACAAACTCGACTTTTCAGTATCGAGTAAATTATTAATTTGATATTCCAGTTCTTTAATTTCGAGCAAATTCTCAGATTGGTGTTCTGATTCTTCAATTTCAGATAGATTAATATCTTGGTGTTCTGATTCTTCAATTTCTAATGAATTGCTTGACTCTCTATATAAATAATTTTTGGGTCTTTATTAACAAAACTTCTCAATTTATAAATTTTATAGCCAAATTCTTTTTTAAGTTAAGATTAAGATTTGGCTATAAATTTATAAATTGAGGATTTTGTTAACAAAGGCTCCATTGTTAACATTATAAATTACTTGACCAAATAGTATAATTTAATAGTAAAATCTATATCCATTCAACATCGTATTATTTGCAGATAAATTTTGTAATAAACCTTCGAGTTGCATTTATGGAGCGTTGACTGTAATCAATAAAGCTATTTAAAAAAATATATAATTATATTTTTTTTAGGTGCTGGATTTATTGGTAAAAAAATTAAAAATTTAAATTTCCAATTACGATAGATTTTGCATGCAATGCTGCATAAAACGAATGATCCATTGTATCCAGGCCTAAATAAAAATTAAAATAGCAAGTTAATAAATTATAAAAAAATTTTTTATAATTACAGTAATACTTGCCAGTTGTGATATAGGAGTAAATTCTATAGTCATTAACTGTCATTGCAGGTAAAAAATTTATTGCTCCAATATGATATTTAACTGCTACTACAACTTGATATTTGCAAGAAGCTCCTGTTAGCCCAACTGGACATCTGCAGGTCCCAATAGTACTATTAACAATATAGGTACGATTTGTTTTTCACTAGGAACCTGATATTCATCATTATTGGCTAATTTTTTAATTGAATCTGCATCAATATTTTCCAGCCGGGACAAAAAAATTATTGTGACCTGTGTGATTATGTGTGAACCCGAGCAATCAGCGTTCATAAAACTCTTCCATAATTCCTATAATAAACTGAAAAACCTGAATTGGATTGAATGTCTGAGTTCTTTCAAAAATTATATCCTTAAGTAGCCCAAAGCTATGCTCAGAGAATTTCCAAATGCCTTATGAGTAATAGATATTGTTGATAATCATTTCTTAGTTTTTGATAATAATTATTCATTTTAGTTGTCGTTTGTGCATAAAGAATTTTTTACTTTATTCATAATTAATGCGCAGTGCTCTTTGTTAATATTATGCTTAAAGATCTAGCACCAAAATGTTTGAAGAAAGTGAAATGTATATAAAAGTCAATTAGATTGTGGCCAACATCGTGCTATTGCATTCTGTTCAGCAGCCAAATCATCTATTAAGATAGTTTGTGGCCCAATATCATAACCACAATTATAAAATGCATGCTTTGTAAAATAGTTTTTAAAAGATTTATTGCCTTTTCAAGAGTAGTTTTATGCTCATAGGATGTTATAAATAAGCCCAACAGCAAAGCACCTGCGATACAACTAGTATAAAAAAAGCTATTTAATTGTTCAAATAATGCAGAAGTATCGATATAACAAATTTCACCTGCTTGCATAATTGTTCATGTACTCTATTCATTAATCCTGTGACAATACAAAGAATAAACAACTTTCCAGTTGAGAATTATTTTCTTGAAAAACTGCTTGACTGCGACCAGAAGCATTGTAATTTTCAACTTCTTCATTTAAACGTTGAAATATTAATGATCCATTTCTTTTACCAAGTAGAGAATTACGATAGCAAGTAAAAAGATTTTTACCAAAATTGTAATTTGGATTAACAAAATGGTCAGCAAGAGCTTTAATAAGTTCTTTACTTGATAAAATAAAAATATGAAGTTCATTTAAAGTTGCGAACTTTTCTCAAGGTAGTTACTACCTACCGCACTACATATATGACGTAAGTGATGTACTACCTTCAGCATCACATTGACGTATAGTAGTGACGTGACGTTTGACGTTTGCTGCAATGCCGTAGCAGGTGCCGCATGCCGTAGGTAATGTATGCCATATGCTGTAGAAGGTAATGTATAACATAATGTTTACTAATTTTACTGCTGCATCTCATCTCTTATAAGATTAGTTGGCAGCACTAAGCTAGTATTAATGCTCCGCAGGTTCAATCTGAGGTCTGAATCCGAATCGTTGGAGCGACTCGGGTTACATAAAAATGCTAAATTTTTTGGACACTATAGCTTACTACTTGCTACGGCATTATGGCATACGTATATAGTATTATTCCATTATTTTCTTTTTGGACATAGTATGGGAATTATCGTCGTGGCGTAGGGAGCCCTTGACTCCCTGAGGGAGTTAAAGACTCTTAGTGGGAGTTAATAGCTTCTGGAAGGAGTAAAAGACTCCCAGAAGAAGTAAAAGACTCTCGGTAGGAGTTTAAGACTCCAGATTAAACTCACAAATATATAAAGTGTGAATTTCAGCTTATGAAGGAAGGAAGAGAGTTAACAATTGTAAATGGTATTAGTATAGTTGTAATCATTTGATGTATTGATTTATATTAATAAAAAGAAACCTTATAGCCCGTAATTATATGTTAATTTATTGCTTTAAACCATTTAACCTTAAACACTATTTGTTCACAATCGAAGCTAAATTGGTTCAAACCTTATAAAGCTCTCATCGATCATAACAACGGCATACGTCACCTGTTATGGCATACGTTACTTATACGGCATACGTCACTTGCTATGGCATTATGGCAAACGTCACCTTCAACGTCTACGTCAATGTGACGCATTTGCCATAACGTTTGACGTGAGGTAGTTACCCTCTACTTGAGAAAAGTTTGCAACTTTAAGTTCATTTTTATACGTATACAAAGCAGTTGCTAAAGAATGACCATTATGAAATAATTGCATATATTTTGCAACTGTTTTTTCTTAAACACGACGAAAGCTGAGTGCTTCAGCTGAATAGATAACATGGTTATATTTAAAAACAAGCTTGACTTCTAAAGGATAAGTATTAGACATATTACAATGTTGTAATTTCAGATCCATAATTGCCAAACAATTTGTATTTCTATTATGAGTTGTTTGTGTTTGTTTAATTTCAGGATTACCCTTCTTATCTTTAATCTTTTTATTATGAATACAATGCCGTGACTCCTAAAAAATTACTTTCTTTTCCTTAACACCATATCCTTTCGTTTGTAGCATTGTTGTCTTTAAATGCTCTTCAAAAGCAACAAACTATGCTTTAACATCTTCTATAAGAGTGACGTTTACAAATGCATTAACCTCAAACTGAGGTATTTCAAAACTTTCTTCAGTTTGACATAGAGGCAACTTAGTAAAGTGTTGAATAAGATAGTTATAACTTGGAGGCATAACATTTTGAAGAAGATCTGGTAGTGAATTTCACGAATATTCCTGAAAAAAATTTTTTTAATTTTTAACCAAAAATAAAAGATATATACAGTATATTGCAATATACCTTCGCATTTTCCATAGAAACTTCCTTATGTTCCATATTTCTATATTCAATTATTCATTGCTAACTTCACTGTTATTAAATGTATATATTATTTGATCGTTTACTTACAAATTCCAAATTAAGTTTCAGCCACAAGCATCTACAAATTTATTGACGTACAATTACTTGGTTTATTTTTTTTAGGTTTTCTTTTATTTTTATTTTTTTTTGGAGTTTTTTTTATTTTACTTTTTTTTTGGGTTTTCTTTTAATTTACTTTTTTTTGGGTATTTATTTTTTTTTGATTTGGATTTATATCTTCCACTACATTTTCTCATCTTACAACTAATCTCTTTTATCGTCACTTATTATTTATGTTTTCTCTCCTTATACCTAAACTCTCTCCTTTATCTTCGACTTGCACTTCCTTTTTACTACAAGACTACAACAATATTTGTGCAAGACTTATTCAAATCGAAATAAAGATTTGATCATTAACCGATCAAAATTTATTTATACTATTTGGAATATGCAATATTATATCATTTATCCGTCATAAATCTGTCATAAGTTTGTCATTATATTATACGATAATAGCATGGAGAACTTTCACATTTTTCAGAAAAGCACAGGATTTTTCATGTGGCAATTAACCAATCAGAAATCACATTTTCAGCACATGATATAAACTGATGGATAATCATTGAACTATGCAGGCAATCAATAGATGTAATTCATATATTATTATTTTTATTATAGTTTAACTTCAAAGTAAAATAAGTCACATTTTAGAAGAATAAAACTTTTCACCCAGATTATAAAACAATTTACAAGCATAGAAACTTCATTAGAAAAGTTTTTAATAAGAAGTTACATGTTCTTTATTAATATTCTTAAACTTTTTTATTGTATATAATAAAACAACCTCTATTGAATTAAATATCTTTTGAAGAATATACATATTTCGAAAACAGTCTGTAAAAGCTATAATAAAACAACGAGCTAATTATTTAAATAATAACAGATAAGAAAAAGCTGAAAAACAATGTTGAACTTTGTGAATTGTGCAGTAAAATATACTTATATTACCTCTTACTACTATATAAATACTCATGTAACGTCAATCCCGGAAATTATCAGAATCGAAAGTTCTCCATGCTTATGATAATTTGATTGAACTTATATGTTTTTACTAATTTTCACCCACCTTTCTGATTGGCTAGGATTATTTGCATGTCACCTTTAAAAAATGTGATATCTTGGTTAGGGTTAGGGTTAGGGTAGAGTTAGGGTTAGAAGGTGACATTATACTAAAATTTTGCAAGGAATTTTTTTTGCTAGTGCGCAAAAAGTGATTTCTTTGGCGAGTTTTTATGATAAATGCAACTTTTCTAAAAATAGCGATTGTTGTTTTGATTGTCACGTTACACCTGATCTTGTGTTCTGATTGGTCAGATCGGCAAAAGATCGGCAAAGGTGGGTGAAAATTAGTGAATGCAACTTATACGTAGTAATCCAGTAATATGTGTGAAGATCCAATGTTACACAGCATGATCGACATTATTGTTTTGATTGTTTTTATGTTACACCTGATCTAGCCAATCAGGATTTAGAATTTGTTAACACACGGACATCGGGTGTAATAAAAAATGGATTTTTTAGAGACACACTAATCAGCACAAATATCTTATTCCATAATGTCGAGTGAACTACCAACAATAATAAAGAGAGCAATAGAAGGGGTTTTCAATGAGAATCCAAATTGGACACTACTTGAGTTTCTTAATTACAGAGCAGAAGCTAGTGATTTTACATACGATAAGGCGAGTGAGCATAAATTATACCGGGAGGCATTGAAAATATTATCCAAAGATCACGATAAAGCGCGTAAAAGGCTTTTAAAATTTGAGGTAATATATTTTTATTACTGCTGGAGATGAGTTCAAAGACCTGAGTAGGTTCAAGGGCTGGAATATGTTCCGGTCCCGGGACAATTACGTGACATATTGACAAACTCCGAGTAGCTGGCGGAGCACATCTCGACTGGTGAGGGTGTTTTCCCTCGGGCGCTCTTGAATAGCTACATAGTTACTGCTATAACGCAACCGGATGGAGACGTTCTTACTGGTTGCCAGGACATATTCCATGTTATCATTTAATCTTACAGCAATTTCATTTCCTTATTTCATTAGAATGAGAAGTCATCTGTTGTCGTTAAAGTTTTCTGGCTTGAAGTTGAAAAACGAATTTATGAAAAGCAAATTAGTATCGTAAGAGTAAGAGGAATGTTTTATATTTGTACATTTTTAGTTTCAAATAACAACACGTTGATCTTAACTATCCAACATGATTTTTGTTTTTTTTTGCAAGGCTGATGGCATCTTAAATATTTTGAAAGCAACAAATAAAAGTCAGCAACTTGTTATGAATATTCAACACCAATATCTCAGTGGCTTGTATTCTAATGTACAGGTAATTAATATTTTTTTAAAATAACGCGCATGTGCTCTATATGTAGTACTACCTAACCTGCCGCAAAAAACCCGTAAATTTTTATCAGGATGATGTAAATAATGAAACAAATCCTGATGATGAACTTGATGATGAGCATGCTGATGATGAGCATGCTGATGAAAGTGTGACAGATGACGACCCTGAAGATAATATGATGGACATTGATTGAATAATTGAGTAAGGTAATAGGATTATTAAATACTAGACCCACTTAAATATTTCCAATAAGTAAAAGTTATTCCACGATGCCCCCAAAAAAATAAATAATTTTATTTATTTCGCAAACTTAATAATGACGAATGACTCACATCAAATGGAGAATTGAATTATCTAAATCTACCAAATAATACAAAATTCTCTAATACTACATATCGTAACTATAGAGTAAAATTATTCATATCCGGTTAATCCGATTTGTATTCAAAAGATGGCCAATTTCATAATAATTACCCAGTTTTACTATCCTCAAAATAACAATATTCTTGCCTCATGATAATTAAAACTCAATAAATGAAAGTTTATTCTCGATGTTCGAAATTTTCAATTGATGGTCTGATATTTACTCAACATTCCACCTTTTTCAATTGGAGAAAGAAAGACGCCTAAGGGTATAAATTTCCTTTACAATCATATTGATTATTTTTATTTCGTGAAATGTTGTTTTGATAACTCTTCTTTCAAATAATTTGTAAGACTTTGAACTGTATTATATTCATTTACTCAACATTTCACCTTTTTCAATTGGAGAAAAGAAAGACGCTTAAGGGTAAAATTTCTTTTACAATCATATTGATTATTTTTATTTTGTGAAATGCTGTTTTGATAATTCTTCTTTCAAATAATTTGTAAGACTTTGAACTGTATTATATTCAAAAATTATAGTATCAGGAAGTTTTATAACCGAAAATTGTTTTTGAAGAATACCTCGTAATTTGATTGCAGATAAAGAGTCTAAACCGAGAGCAAAAAATGAAGTTTCATAGTCAGTAATTTGTGAAAATGAATCTCCAATAGCCAATTTAAGTGAATTTAATACAATAGTTTTCACTGAATCTTCGTTTAATTGATAATTAAACAATGATCCATTATTTGGATCAAATTTTCTATTTTCAAAATTATAATAAAGCATTTCTATTTCCTCTTTAAATTCTATTTCAACTTTTTTACGTTGTATATTATTCTTTAATGTTCGAGGTAATAATTTTCCTTCAAGAGGCAAGATATAAACCATTTCATCAAAGATTCGTGAATATGATAGACAATCATTATTAGCATGATGAATTGAATCAAAAATACTTTTAGTTATTTCTAAAAAAGGTATCTTTTTAATGCTTTCATAATCCAGTTCAATTAAAAGACAATTTAATGGTTTATTATTTCCAATGATGACTACATGTCTAACAAATTTATTAAGGAGAATTATATTTTCTATCGGTACTGGATTTGTTTTTTCTCCTGTAGTATGAACAATAATGTCATCAACTCGTCCAAGTAAAAGATAATAGCCGGAATCCTTCGGTGTTTCAATGAAAAGATCACCTACTCTATAATAATCATCATCATCTGTATTTCCTATAATATTTGCGATAGTTGAAGCTCCTTTTTTTATAATTAATTCTTTTGCTCCATCAAGAATATCATTCCTTTCTATCAATCTTACATCATTTTCTGGAATTAAAAATCTCATTGCGTTCCATGGAATGTTAGAAACATTAGATGAAGAAGAATCTTTGAGTGAGTTCATAACAGCTCCTATTTCTGTTGCTCCATAAATTGTTTGAATTTTGACGCCAGAATGAATAAGTTGTTCACCTATATTTGATAATGCTGCCCCACTATAATAAACAGCCCTTAATTTCGACAATGATTTGATTTCATCCGGATAATTGTTATGAATCTGCTCAAGTATAGAAGGTATAGTGTATAAAACATTTGCTTTTGATTGGTTTAAACTATTTAAAACTTCATTAGCTAAAGGAATTGACCCAGCAATGATTGTAAATACATATACTGAACCAGGGTGTAAAATAGTTCTTAATGCTGTAATAAATCCGAAAACATGAAATAGAGGAAACATTGATAAGATAATATCATCAGATTTATCTATTGAATTCATGATCAAAAAATAACGACTAGAGACAGAAACCAATTTAGGAAATGAAGTTGAACCGGAACTGTGAAAAATGGCTATAATCTTTTCGTAGGAATCTACATTATCATCATCATTTGATTTTAGGACAGGTTCAGAACTGTCAATATTTTCTATCTCTAAATTATTAAGAAGTTGAAAAATGGTATTAAGCTTCTTTGAATCTTGGTAATTTAATTCATTTTGCACTTTCTTGGAAATCTTGGAAAATTGAGGGTCGTAGATTAGAATACGTGATTTAGCTTCTTGAAGTAAATGAACCAAATTAGATTCGGAATTTCGAGGGCTAAGTAATAAGGTTATAAATCCTAATTTCCATAAAGCCATGACATTGTACAAGTATTCAGGTCCACTTTGTGATAAATAACCAATTACACTGCTTTTCTCCAGATTTTCATTCTCTAACTGCTTTTTCCAATAATTAGCGTATTTATTAATGATATTATTAAATGTTTGAAAATTAACTTCTTCATATTTAGTACCCTTTGGGATTAAAAGTACTTTTTCTCCTGGTCTAGTTAATACGTGATATTGAAAAGCTTTTAATAAACTTTGGTGCCCGTATGACATTATTTCTTTTCAAGTAAAGTTGTGTATAATATATGTGTAGTATTTATATATTTATAAAAAAAGAAAAAAAAGAATTAATTAGACTTTTGTGTAAGGTTCAAGAAATTTAAAACCGCAATTACACTATGATATGTAATACATAAACTGGTAGCACATTGAAAATAAATTTCTTAATTCAGGTTGACAGTAGGTGAAAAGACTGCTGGCTAAGCGGTGATGCATTAGCAAGCGACGATCACATGGGTGATCCCGGTATATGCAAGGGGGAAGATAAGTATAAATTTAATGAAAAATAACATACAGATATAAAAACGGAAGAGCGGCAGGGCAGCACGACAGCAGCCCTTCAAGAGGCAAATCAATTTCGCTCCCTCCCTCAGTAGAATCCTGCCAATTTGTGGCAGCTTAATTCGAGTTGACAGAAGTCAACAGATCGAAAGCAGGAATCATGCTGGAAACGATCCGGTCAAACCCAGGTGCACAGCCACTGGTCTTAATAGCTGATCCCGCGTGAATTAACACATGAAGGCAGAATTTAATTATATAATTGCCTATTCGGGTTAATATCCAATCGTTAACAATTGTCCATTGACAGGACTTAATATAAGAAGCATCGTCATCTGCTAAAACCAAGTCTTCGCATCCAACCTCGTATAGAATCCTGCCATTTTGTGGTGGTTTAAAACTTCAATTCGAGGCCGGCCTGCTTTATGCAGTGTGACCGGTTGATGCTACGCATCGCAAATTCAGCTTGTATGAAATTAAATACGAAAGAACAATACATACTTAAAAGCAATTATTCTATGCATACGGCAGAAAACTAAGCCATCGCCGAATTTAGCCTATCTCCAACGCGTCGATCTTTACTCTTTATAAAGTAATTGGATTAAGTGTTCTGTCTGCTATCATTATTTTGATTGGTCATCTTCAGAAATGAACTAAGTGTGGGGAAAACTTAAAAATATAAAAAATTTGTCATTTGCATTCCTATTATGAATTCTTGTTCATCCAATTTGGCTTGGCGAAAATTTCGAAATCTGTAACTATTGCGACATTTTCGATACGTGTATGTTTCCATCTAGAATGGCATGTAAACAAATCTTGCATTTTATTGGGCGTTAAAAAATCTATGATTTCACATGTTAATGCGCTGTGCTGGTGTAACATACTGCCATTGTACTTATTGGGCCCAGACCGCGATCCAAGTCTGCCGGGAATTACAAGTCACGCACCCGGAAAATCATATACTAAAATTGAAATACCAAACCCATAAGAAAAACAGAAGGCGCATACACGGACCAAAAAATAGCTAACAGCTGTTATGTGTCTGGATTTTATTTAATTTTTATCTTTTTAATTATAAATATTACTAGCGCAAGTTCTCTTCTACTGAAGAAACACGAATCCATGTAGCAGACATTCTATCCCCATCAGTTGAGCACTTTGAGAACAAACAATCTTCACATGATGATACTGCAAAATTTGCATCATTACTTAGAGTTATAAAGTCTCCTCTTCGGATGGATAGTATGTGTAAATATTGCACAGTTGCTAGGGTGGCGCTGCTATTTATCTAAGATTGCTTCCTGTTGATTTTGAAAAGCCTATTTGAGTACATATAATTGTAACATATTTTATTTTTATACGTGCATTCATAAATCTTTTGACTTTCTTTTTTAATGCAACTGGGTATCTTCTTGTTAAGAAAGCAGGAGCATGGTTTCAAACCTAGATAATAAATCATCGTAAATCCGAAATCTGATAATGGATTACAATACATTTTTGATTAAATAAATATTTTCAATGTACAGTATAATATATTTTCATTATTCATTATTTGATTTGCATGGAATCATAAAAAGTTACAGCAATGAATTATTATGTCACATAGCTATACAAACATCTAATTCAAGCTTAATGTTATTAAAGCTTTTTTATTATTTTTGATAACCTTAATATCGTGTACATGGACATGATATTAAGAGTAACTACCGATTGTCTTGTGATTTTTTTTTGTTTATAGAATTATCAATCTATCATAAAATTGCGTAACAAATAGGACTTCTCTTAAATTTATTTTTATACTTGGAAAAATGCCTAATACAAATATTATAAACCTTAATTAAAGA
This sequence comes from Gigaspora rosea, assembly GCA_003550325.1. Taxonomy (NCBI): domain Eukaryota; kingdom Fungi; phylum Glomeromycota; class Glomeromycetes; order Diversisporales; family Gigasporaceae; genus Gigaspora; species Gigaspora rosea. The sequence goes on along the minus strand of QKWP01000083.1, from coordinate 42,853 downwards.
TTTATTTCATTATTCGATAAAATTTCAATAAAAACTTTATTAATTTTAGGTAGATAAAAACTCATTTATGAAGGTTATAGACTCCGGTGCACCAAACCAAAACCTTTTTTTTTTTTTTTTTTAAATAAACAACAATGTTATGAAAAAATAATTAGTAAAATTTTTGAATTAAATTAAACAAATATTTAAAACTATGCTTACGTATGTCCGGCTTTGGGAATTGAAATAAATTTGCTATTAGCAATTTCACGAGCAAGAAGTTTACTATTTTCAATTGGAACGAGTTCATCATCTTCACCATGAATTAGTAAAGTTGAAACATTGATTGTTTTTGATTTTGATAAAATATTTGATTCTTTAATTGCTTCCCATTGTCGTTCTAAAAACAAATCAAATAGTTATTCCTTTAAGCCTCATGAACTTTGAACATAATAAGGTTCAGCTAAAATATACAAACTGAAAATCTCAAATGGACGATTAGATGTAACATATATTTCTGCATATTTATCAAATATGTCTGGATGTTTAACCATATAATCAATAAAGGTCTCATTACATGTTCTCATAAATTTATCTTTTTGTTCTTGAATATTTTTTGGGCCATCTGGTGGCTTTGGTAAATTATAAAGGCATTCACCATATGAAGGTACCAGAGATTGAACTTGACTTTATTAACGAAAAAGATTGTAAGTTAAATAATTTTGCAAATTATCAAATATACTTATTATACATACCTTGCACAAATAATAAGTTTTTCTAGTTCAAGATCCAATGGAAGATTTGAAGCAACATGAATTGCAATAATGCCTATACATAAAAATAGTCTATAAAAAAAATTATTTATCAAAATTTTTGATATTTAAACTTTTGATATTACCTCCCAAAGACCATCCCAACAAATTAAATCGTTTGATTCCAAGATGTTTGATCAACGCGATTGTATCTTGTGCCATCAAATCAAGTGAGATTGGATCATATGGAGAAACAACACTTGATTCACCCATTCCACGATGATCAAATACAATCACTAAATTAATTAACAATTCGAGATGTTAGTCAAATGAATAAATCAGTAATACTGTAAAAAAATAAATGGCACAAACCTTTTTGATTTTTAGCCAATTCTAATAATAATTAATAATTAAGTTAATTACTTTTCTACACATTGTAAATTTTGGTAAAAAATTTTGTTTTACTAAACCATAATGATAAGGCAAAATGCTAGGGAAGATTCAATACAAATTGGTTTATTTAACTTTATTACATTTTGAGATTGGGATTTGAGATAACAACTTATTAAGCATCAACCAATGTTAAAAAGAGTAACCTTTATAATTGTTACATTTTTAGTAAATCCAAAATTTTCCACTATGCCATTTAAAACGAGGATATTAATATTAACCTTCTTTCAGACCCATAAATATTTCTTTAACACCATAACTTAATTAACAAATTTTATCATATGTTAATTTAAGAATTACGGGAATAATTTTATTTAAAATGCAAATATTTACATTCCCGTGATTAATACTAGTGGTGTTTTTTTAATATCATCCGGCTTTTGTGGCTCAAGAATATTGTAAGCAATTCTCGAGCCATCCTGTTGTTCAAAAAAATAGGTTTCGTGCATTTTTTCTGAGTTTTAGTAAATAAATGGATTGTTTTTTGTCTTCGACATGCACCTTAATTTCTATTTTATTGTGAAATGACTAGGCGTTTCGAATCCCTTTATATAGAAATAATTTGCCAAATCAAATTATAGTAGGACCAAAAACTTTTAATGGTATAATCCAAAAAACGGTATGCATATCTTGCCTTCTAAGCGAAGTTCTTCAGGTACCCGATCTTTTCATGATTATTTTGGACAGCGAATATTTACGCTCTTGCGAAGTTAAAGGTAAAAAAAAGTGTACTTTTTATTAGTGAAACGTTACGTTCTCAAAAAGTACTTTAATAAGTTACCCGGGCAATTGATTTACATCAGCCAATCATACGAATGTCCTCCTGTTTATCCGATCTGAATTATCCGGATAATTCAGATACGGATAAACAGGTGACAGAATCAATTATTTAAAACAAAATGCAATTTTTTATACGAACCATTTAACTTTGCGACGGACTAAAGATACTTTGAACTGCATACTTTCGTACTAATACTATTTAATTCTCTTGTTGAGGAATCAATAATAACCAAATATTACAATTTGATTGTTTTTTAAAGTTAAAATCCATATTTGAATGATATATAGATTGGATTCTATTCTTCTCAGCGAGAGGAATTGAATGCATATAGGTCACTCGATTCTGATTACCATATAATCACAATATCGGGACCTATAAAAAGTGTTCCTATATTAGGAATGTGCTTATACGCGTGTAGAAACTTTTTTATATATTTAATAATGGCTCAAAAAATAGCGTGCTTAAAAACATCATGCGCTTAAGTCAAATCGTTTAAATCAGTGAAAAATGGATAAAATAAAAAGTGAAAAATTATGATAACGATACCGATATAACTGGTACAAGGAAAAAGATCTACCTTTATTAATAAAATTTAAAATATAACTTTTAGAACAAAAAAAAAACCTTTGACGATTTATTACACCGCATATATACGCTTGATTAAAAAATCAAACCTAGTACATTGTTAAGTAGTAAATTAATATCGAAATAAAAAAAGATAAATCAATTATTTTAATATTACAATAACGACTGCCAGTGGTTTTGGTGATTTTCTTGAATACTGATGTCCCAAAAGTTGGTCAGCACCATGTTATAAACTCAAAATTCTTTGGTCTTCTTTATTCTCGTTTATTACTGTTAAAATTCTTTGAAGTTCGCTCATATGCTGTCTAAAAAGCCATTGCATAAAAAATTAATTGACTGATTAAAAATTTCAATATATCAGTAGTTATACCTGAAACGTTCGCAAAAGATCTAACCCATTTAAAAACGTGCTACAGGTTTCAAAGGATCTTGGTAATTCTACACTACCAATATCTACCATTAAATAATACCAAGTGCAATTAGAGTCATAAAATACCCTGTCCAAAAATAATTTCTGTGTTTAGTGTCAATTCACCTTCGCCTACATCATAGTTTCTCTGTTTAGTGTCAATTCACCTTCGCCTACATCATCACTCTCTTCATATTCGTCATCTTCATTTTTATCCTTTATAAATGTAATGTCAATCAGTTTGTGTCAACTGTCACAGCTGATGTTGAGTATTTTAACAGGAAATTCAATAGAGACACAAATCTTAGCATAAGCTGCGAAGTGTACTAACAGTATCATTATAAGTTCCGAGCGGTACAAAAAATTTGCTATAAGTTTTCGCTACTGCTAGTCTTTTCGGTCTTGGTTTACCTTTCGTAATAGATGTCTTATCGGACAAAGCGTAGTATACATATTTTGATTTTTATTTGACACAATTGTTGGCACATTCTAAATGATATATCAAATAAACCTATAAACATCTAAAAATTACTGTGCAATATAAAGAAAAAAAATGTTAATTACCTGTGTACTAGAATACAAGTCTTGTGTTGAATATTCATAACGTGTTTCTAACTTTTATTTGTTGCTTTAAAAATATTTAAGATTCCATCAGCCTTGTAAAAAAAAACCAAATCATGTCGATAGTGTAACGATTAAAAATTTAATTTTTAAAATTGTAATCAATTTTCCTTATTTGTATTATTCCCCGATGTAGATAATTCATACTAAATTAGTAACGATGGTGGCTTAATAATATGATTCTGATTGTGGGCATGAAAGTGACTATGTAGCGTAGTAGAAGTTGCATGATCAATGAGAAAGTCATAAGCCAACGTAGTGGCAACGTAGTGGTAACTACGTAACGTAGTGGTCGCTAAGTAACGTAGTAATAACTAAGTAACGTAGTTAGAATTCAAAATGTATATAAAGGCCTCGAGTTCAAGGCCAAAAGAGGAGAATTAAGTCCTATCGATATAAATAAAGACTTTCCTTATGATTATGAAATAAATCTTATATTTTTATGAATACCGAAATTATACTTATCCTTGAATTCGACTTGTAACTTTAATAACCCTTTTCGTAACTCAATTCGACGGACTGAATTGACTTGTAACCTCGAATCGGCTTTATTAAGACTCAAATTCGATATAACCCCGTTTTGGTTAATTTTTCGAAGTTATACACGTGATACATATCGGCCTACCGATAGTTCTCTTGTAAAGTCTTTTAGTTTAGATATTTATTCGATAAACGTTGTTTATTTTAGTTTCACCAGTTTCAGCTGGTTCTTTTTATATTACTTATAACCTTCCTGCACCGCGGGAAATTCTTGACCCTCTGCATCGACACCCTAAACCCCGTGATACCTATTTCGATCCCACCAACCCTCTACATAACCTATTTATTCCAATATTGTATCTCTCTCACCGTACACGGTTGGAGCGTAAATTGGCACTATTGTCTATATTGTTTCAACCGCTCTCCCAATCAACCGTTACAATTGGTGCCAGTTGTGTGGATTTGAAAAAAAAATAAACAAACTCCATACCTTCACTTATTAATAATCGACCTACAAATACAAATCGTCCTATAAAATGAAAAGATGGATGATTTTAAAATTAAAAATCAATTCGAAAGTTTTATGTCTCTCCAAACATCCACTCCGTACACTTACCGCATTAATATGCCCAAGAATATGTACCGCGAGCAACCAATCCACGAGAAGCGAACTCGAAAAAGACTCTTGAAGAAACCCTTGTGTCCGCGTTGCCAAAGAAAGAGTCATCCCATCCTCGAGTGCCCGTATGTAAGACCGTTGAATGAAAAGTGTACTATGCTTTTTAGAACACTTACCTTGGAACAAGTAAAAGAAGTCCAAGACATAATTAATAAAATTTTCCCGGAAGCCGTTAATGATAAGGATATTCCCGAAGCCCTAGAATTTTTATTAGCAGTATTAAAGGATGTAATACAAAATGGGAAAAAGAAAGAAGAAAAAGAAATTGTACACTTCCCTTTTAGTACAATGGTGTTTCCCCGGGAGGTTCGTCCGGTCGAGCCCCAGAAGAAAAGAACAACCATCGATGAAACTCTTGATACGCCTCCGAAAGACCCCACGACTCAATGCCAAGCCAGGATTGCATTTCGAGACGTGAGTTGGACGATCTACTCAAAGAATACCTTGAAGCTCTTGACGACTTCATATCGGAATCTCGGAATGATCAAGAAGGAGAAGTCGGAAATGATGAATATAAGGCATCTATGGATTATCAAACTCTACCGAGCCGTATCAACAAGAAACCCGTACCTTTAGGAATTGCAGTCAACGTCGTGATGGAGTAGAGAGTACCATTAACAGAAGGGATAATAGATTGCCTACGTCCGAACTTGATGACTTGGTCTTGGATTTGCTCGATGTTTATCTTGCGGAGGAATTCTTGGCCGAAGAAGAAGAAGCTAATCTAAAATCCTCGAAAGAAAGCGACCTTGAAAAAGATGAAGACAAGACATTTATGTATTGTCAAAAATCCGCAGAGATTGGAAGTGCTAACGGAGCCTATATTGTTGGACCCTATTATAGAAAAGAAAATAAAGTTAAAGAAATGAGAAGTAAAGAAATCGACGAGCAAAGGTCGATTAAAATAAAGAACACCTCCGGATGTTGTGATGCGACTTCAATCGCTAGTGCACGAAATAATAAAGTCACCAGTGATGCCACCGAATCGGCAGAGGTAGAAGAAATTATATACTTAAGTTCGAATATTGAAATACCAGTTCCAGAAGTCTACCAAGAAATGCCTTACCTATTAACCGCTCTTAAACCGTATGATGTCCCAGAATTGTCAGAGGAAACAGATGTCTCTAATGTAATATCTGAAGAAGAAGACTTGGAAGAAAAGGAAGCCGAAATAGATACAGAGGCTTTAATTGATGACTACCTTGAAGCCTTGAAAGACTTGCCGTCCGGACCTAAAGGACTTGAATTCGAAAGTGGCTACCCCCGAATTAAAAATGAATTTCAGATATTCGAAGATTGCAAGAAATCTGCCAATGCAGGTTGTAAAGAGAAAGTTAGTATTAAGAGAGAGGGAGGAAGAGACCAACATGAAGAGACCATTTATTACCAGAAATCCGTCGGAGATGCAGATATTGGTCACATGATTGGAGTAATTGAACCTAGAGTCGGAAATAACATAAAAACTGAAAAGGAAATCTTGATTGAGTACCAAGAGTCGTATAAAGTAGATGCTTGTGCCGGAACAAAATTGGATAAGAAAGAGGAAGTTGAAGATAAAGAAGATCTAGAGGAAAGTGATTGTAAGGCATTAGTTGAAGGTAATGGTAGAACAAACGAACCAAATAATGAATACAAATTAGAAGCACCTCTGGAAGGAGAAGTTTTACACCGTGTTTGTGTAGAATAGAATAAAAGAGTTGACGAATTTCGGATGACCATTAGCAAGGCAAAAACATCGATCCAGACGAAGCCTGCCGAAGAACTACTTAGTATGGTAAATAAAAATAAGGTCTTCAATTATTATCAGGAAGCAGCAGAGATGGGGAACACTGATGAAATCTACAGCATTGGATATTGTTATCAGAATGGATTTGGAATTGAAGGAGACGAGCATAAAGCATTTGAGTATTATAAAAAATCGAATGATATGGGTAGTGCCAATGGAGCGTTTATGATTGGTAATTGTTACCATAACGGGAAAGATTCCAATGAACTAGACGATCTTAAATCTTGCCCTCGAAATGATGCCAGTACCGTACAGGAAGAAATAATGGCACTCGAAGTGGATCCTAGCGAAAATGAAAGCCCCGAAACGAAAGACCATGAAGGCCCCAACGATAACTTTCACCAAAACATGGACCTTCGCCCAAATAGTATAAAGCCAGTACTCAAGGATAAAGTTGATAAAAATTGTGCGTTGATCAGGATGGATAATAGTGTAGAAACAAATAGCGAAGTCGTAATGCGAAAAGTAAGAACAGGTAAAGTTGAAGCAGAAAAGAAGCTTGTAATTAGTAAAGGCAAAACGAACCCGATAACCCAATGGATCACATACTTACTAACCTGGTCTCCTATTCGAATCTTCGACCCTGGAGGAAATTTTTTCTTTAATCTCTGCTTTCACCCTCGAGATTAAAAAGTCTTGCTTATGGATTTTGCGGGAGCTCAATCTCAAGAGGGGGCATATGTAACGATTAAAAATTTAATTTTTAAAATTGTAATCAATTTTCCTTATTTGTATTATTCCCCGATATAGATAATTCATACTAAATTAGTAACAATGGTGGCTTAATAATATGATTCTGATTGTGGGCATAAAAGTGACTACGTAGCGTAGTAGAAGTTGCATGATCAATGAGAAAGTCATAAGCCAACGTAGTGGCAACGTAGTAGTAACTACGTAACATAGTGGTCGCTTAGTAATAACTAAATAACGTAGTTAGAATTCAAAATGTATATAAAGGCCTCGAGTTCAAGGCCAAAAGAGGAGAATTAAGTCCTATCGATATAAATAAAGACTTTACTTATAATTATGAAATAAATCTTATATTTTTATGAATACCGAAATTATACTTATCCTTGAATTCGACTTTTAACTTTAATAACCCTTTTCGTAACTCAATTCGACGGACTAAATTGACTTGTAACCTCGAATCGGCTTTATTAAGACTCAAATTCGATATAACCCCGTTTTGGTTAATTCTTCGAAGTTATACACGTGATACATATCGGCCTACTGATAGTTCTCTTGTAAAGTCTTTTAGTTTAGATATTTATTCGATAAACGTTGTTTATTTTAGTTTCACCAGTTTCAGCTGGTTCTTTTTATATTACTTATAACCTTCCTGCACCGCAGGAAATTCTTGACCCTCTGCATCGACACCCTAAACCCCGTGATACCTATTTCGATCCCACCAACCCTATACATAACCTATTTATTCCAATATTGTATCTCTCTCACCGTACACGGTTGGAGCGTAAATTGGCACTATTGTCTATATTGTTTCAACTGCTCTCCCAATCAACCGTTACAATAGTTAAGATCAATATGTTGTTATTTGAAACTAAAAATATACAAATGTATAAAACATTTCTCTTACTTTTACGACATTAATTTGTTTTCATAAACCTGTTTTTTCAACTTCAGATCAGAAAATATCGATAACTTCTCATTCTGATGAAATAGAGAATATAAAATTGCTGTAATATGAAATTTGACCAAAATTAAAAGAGTAGACTATAATAGAGTTTGGAACTGAGTGAAAAAATCGTCAACCGGGTCACCCGCGTATCTTTGAAATCAGTTACTCGAGTGAAATCAGTTAGTATAGAGTAGTGACTAGACTCGTCAACTCGTCCGTACGAGTTAATTATTAGCATACTGGATAAATAATGTTGTAATTTAACATAATTATATATAATTCTTTAAAATTTGAATATACTACATATGTAATTTATTGCGATCGCAAATTTTTAATAATAAAATAAATATGGCGCAAAACAAAAACATTAATGAACGGAAAAATCCTGTAATAAAGAGAATAGTCAAAACACAATTACCATATGTCCAAAAGTCATCTGAACACTTGTTTTCAAACGTTGGAAACAACATTACAGCAAAACGTACAAACCTGGATTCAGAATTGGTAGGTGATATGTAATGATGCCTGACGAGTGATGAAACCCTCATCATTGACGATTGATGAAACCATTTCGTCAAGTGACTTCCAGATGACGAATTGATGATTGACGAAACCTATAGCGATTGTCAAAACCTATGACGATTGACTAAGCAATTTCTGGGCTAAAGATCACTTCCGATCTCAAAATTGTACATCAGAACCAATAGAGTTATGTAATTTTGTGTAACAAACCAAATGTAAAAACCACAAAATTTTATTATAGCTGTTTTGAAAAATAGGACACAATGAATTTTGTGATTGTAATAAAAAAATGTAGGTCGATAATAAATTTCAGCAGGGACAAAATATGGATTTATTAATTTTGTGCACTGTGCACAGCTGTGCACCCCATAAAAACAAATATAAACAATAATTAGGACAGCTGTGCACGCATAGTAACAAATACAAACAATGATTAGGATTAGGATTAGGGTTAGGGTTAGGATTGGTTAGGAGTAGGATTAGAATTAAATTTAGAATTTAAAGGTATCATTGCGAGAGGAGCATTTTTTGTTAAAAGTGCATCAGGTGTTACAGTGTCAGGACATGTCCTCTTAAAATAGATCAAAATGCTGTCTATAATTAAAATTTTAAAAAAAACATATGAATTTACTATATAACTTTGAGCTAAGTTTTTTTTAAGAGCATTAGTTCATGGCGACCCATCGCCATAGCGACCCCACGATCGACCAATAAAAATCAATCACGTGAATCACGTGCTCGTCGAGCACGTGATTCACGTGATCGATTTTTATTGGTCGATTGTATCACTTAAAAAAAATAAGAGCGAAAATTCTAAGTTATACTGTATATATAAAAAAAAAAAAATACTAATATCGCGACAAACGTCATATAGTATAAAAAAAAAAACTAATACATGACGAACTATATATATATAAAAAAAAA
>QKWP01000083.1:19887-31804 GCA_003550325.1 Gigaspora rosea | reverse complement strand
CTAAGTAGGTTACCTTGTAAGAAAAATGGGTTATCTATGTACTAAAGTTAAAATTTTTGGGTTTTAAATATAAACCGTTTTTTTTTATTAGGTAACCTACTTTGGGCCCTTAAGCAAAGTTGTTTAGTACATGATTCTACTTGATTCAAGGTTGTTGCGCATTTTTTCGGACCTTTTACTAAGTGAAAAATGGGGTTAAAGTTCGAAAAAAAATTTTTTCCAAACTTTAACCCCATTTTTCACTTAGTAAAAGGTCCGAGAAAATGCACAGCGATTTTAAACCAAGTAAAATCAAGTGCTGAACAACTTTGCTTAAGGGCCAAGAGTAGGTTACCTAATCAAAAGAAAATGTTTTATATTTAAAACCCAAAAATTTTAACTTTAGTACATAGATAACCCATTTTTCTTACAAGGTAACCTACTTAGGTCGCCTAAGTAAAGTTGTTCAGGGCATGAATTTACATATACTTATGATTTTAAAATCGAAAAATATTTGTTTTTGGCGAAGTTACATTTTCATTTTGTGCAAAATTGACAAAATTTTAATTTAATTTTTAAGCCCAATTTTTTTCTTTTCCACATGTTCTATATTCCTAAAAAATTTAATTTAAAGTTAATAAGTAAGATTTAAAAGAATCTTAGCTCAAAGTTATATAGTAAATTCATATATTTTTTTAAAAATTTTAATTATACAGTAGATAACAATGAAAGGGGCATGTCCTGATACTGGTTAGAGCGCTGACATTTATTAGGTAATATTTTAGGGGGTGGGGGTCAAGAAAAATCTTACCTTAGTTAAATTTGATTGGCCAAAATTCTATTTATAGATCTTATCTAGGGTAGGGGTAAGTCCCTATAGTAAATGGATATTAGGTAATAAATGTCAGCGCCCTTACTATAATAAAATTTTGAGATTGCAATAGAGGTAATACTAGTAAATTTTAGAAATATAAAGGGGTGCACAGCTGTGCATGTGCACATTTTAAATATTCCTACAAAATATAATGTGATTTATACTATAAATAGTTAAAATATTTAAATAAAAGATGTACTATATTAAAGGATTAAAATTAGTTTATTAAATTAAAAAAAATTAAAAAATTTTTCATTTTCCAAAAATTTTTGAATTTTTTTAAACTTTGAGAATAATATTTTGACAACTACTAAATCAATTTTAAATTTAAATAAAAAAAAGTATATCAAATTTGGCTTAATAGTTGTTGAAATACTATTTCTCAAATTTTTAAAAAATTCAAACTGACTAATCAAAATAAAGGCTGCGTCAAAATTTTTTGAAATATGATATAACAACACTAGTAATGTTTACCAGTGGTAATAAATAGCAAATCGTATTATATTTGAATAATGATATCTAAAATTTACTATATTACTATACCAAATTTGATAAGTTTTTTATTTTTATTTTTTTTTTAGATTCAAAGTACCTGTTTTGGGCATATGATTTTATTTGGTTTATGCATCTAGATTTTACTTGGATGAGAGTACAATTAGCCATACATACATTTTTGGTGTTTAATTTAAGTGGTCTGCCCAAAGGTTGCCATACCTGCAACCCAACTACCGGAATTGCCTATTTAAACTTTTTGATCTTTTGGTTCCTACCTGACTTTTAATTGAAACTTTTTTATTTAAATTTTACAGATTTATAGAATTTAAATAAAAAAGTTTATCAAATTGATTTGCAAAATATTGTGCTTAAAGTTTAAAAAAATTAGATGCAGCCTTTATTTTGATCAACATCAAGCCAAATTCAATAGTCTTTTTTTTTATTTGCATTTTATGAATTTGTAGAATTTAATTAAAAAAAAAAGCTCATTAAAATTGACTTTGTGATTGTTGAGATACATTTCTTAAAGCCTTTAAAAAAAATTTAAAATGTCTATCAAAATAAAGGCTGTGTCAAAATTTTTCAAACTTTGGGTGATGATATTTTGACAACTACTAAGCCAATTTGATGAATTTTTTTTAATTAAATTTTACAAATTCGTAGAATTCAAATCTAAAAAATTTTAGCACAGCATTTTTTCGTCAATTGTCATAGTTTTATCAATTATTAGGGGTTTTATTAATTATTAGTTGTTTCATAAATCATCAGAGGTTTTAGTAATTATCAGAAATTTTATTAATTACCAGAAGTTTTGTCAAATAAAACCATTATGAAACCTTTCACCATTGCAAAAATAGTTTTGCTAGGTATTATTAGTGAGACTTTATTTTTAAAAAGAAATATGGATTTTGCTAAATATAATATTCTAGCTGATAATTAATATATTAAATAAATAAATAAATATACTAGCATTTATAATTTGTACTTAGATATATTTGCTTTATATAATAAATATAAATTGAATTACATATATGTATATACTTGCTTTTAAGTTATTCCACAATTTTTGCAGAATTATTAAGATCATAATGATAATAAAAATGCCATTAGTAGCTAATTTTATATTAATTAATAAAAATTCAACTCTTTTCAATGATCCTCTGAACCAAAATTTTTCATAATCGCCGATCTACGAAAATTTTGTAGTTAGTATTTTTATATATAACAAAAATTTTATCTAGAAGCAGCTTGGATACAGGACTTCAGATTGCATGTGAGATGACTGAAATAGAGCTGAAAAAGATTTCTCCTTGTGGGTTTGGTTCTCTAGGTGGAATACTTCGTTGCTATGGAAAATGTAGTAGGGCTAAAACTCTAGAGTTTTTTGTCAAAAGATGTGGAAGTTTAGACAAAAACATACTTTTGGTTATTAATACTATTCTACAAAATGTAAAACTTATGCTTTTTACAAGTTTTGGGATCCTTGATATTTCTTCTTGTTTTTTTCGAAATTTTCACCAAAAAGTGGGAAATCCAGCTTACCCGCTCCAAAAGATCAGCAATGTTTACTCATTCCAATTTGGAAATGCACTTACTGAATCGGAGCCTGGCCACGAGCAAGTTTTGATGGCTGTTAAATAAACAATGAATGACACGTAAGGACAATTTGAAGAAAAATACTGAAAAAAATTTCTTTTCTTCTAGAGGTTTCTTTTAGGCGTAGTTTTTTCTTTTTTTTCTTTCTTTTTTTTTCTTGAATGTACATATAATACTTTGACGAATATGGTTTCATGCAGTATTATATAATTTTTATCTACTTTTTCTTTTGCCCTTTGTGGCTTTTTATGTTTCTTTTGTTAGTTTACATTATTAGCATAGAGTTTTTCTCCGTTTCACATTTTTCATTTTATTATTTTTGTTAGTTTTGGTTTTTCGTCTAGATCTTGTAGTTACTTCCTCTTTTTTTATCTTCTTTTGTTTCTCATTTTATTTGTTTTTCTTGAATGGTTGAGTTTTTCCCCACCATTGATACTAGGTGGGAGGGATTTGAAGAGAAATCCTCTGTCGCTCTTTGATGTGAGCTGACAAAGTTTACATCTGCTTTATCCATAAGGTGGTGCGACCAGTTGCATGTAGGTGCTCTCAAAGTAACCGCATGATGTGAATTTTAGTTTTAAGTATCATGTATTAATAGGCTATCAGTAGTACTTAATACTGGTTTTAATAAAATATCAGCAAGACTGTCAAAAAGTAAAAAAAAAAAAAATTTATATTAATTTGTCATTTGCAATCATTAAATTTGCTTAGAACTAATGAATTTTACAAACTACTATTCTTACCTACCCATTTTCAACTAGGTTGGCATATTATCAATTAGATAAACTGTCCAATTATAGTTGACCTGATATTGCTTAACCCAGTTCCAAACTCTAGATTATAACATAGAATATGTCCTAACAACCTATTTATAAAGGTCTAACTATTTAAAAATTACTAATAAAATAATACAAAATCTTAATGAACTTAAGATCCTATAACTTGATTTTAACAATTTTGGTTTTGTTGAAATCATCTCATTGAGATAAACATTTTGGTAGTAAAATTATTCAAAATGGATCAGTAAATTAAAAATTATTTAAAAAGTTTGTAAATTAGCCAATATAATAGTAATTTGTACAGAAATCCTTAAATTAGTAACTAAAAACTAATAATTCTTTAAACTTGTATAAAAAAATAAAAAGTATAATTAAAAAAAAATTTTTTTATAAAAATATACAAACAAACAAGCAGAACAAAACTATAAAGTTTATTTTTAATAACAAAATTTTATAATGTTATTTTCTTTTAAAGTTACTAATAAAGTCAAAATTTGGCTACACATATATAAAAAACATAACAAAATCTTAAAAATATAATAAAATTTAAAAAAATATACCAAATTTTTAAAATATTAACTAATCAAAATTTAGTATTTGTTCTACTTTTAAAAAAAGGTGTTGGTTTAAGAATTCCTATTGCAGTAATTATTACTAAATTTTAAAACTTTGTATTTTAACAACTATTAATTCAATTAAACTAAAATTATAACTATATATTTAGCATATATATAATATATAATAATAAAACTTATAAAAGTTGTATATTTATAACAAAAATAAAATTTTTTTAAAAGAAACTTTTCAATTTTTTTTTAAAAAAACATTAAAATTTTAAAAAAATTGTTATACTATTAAGGGTAGAGAGTATGTAGATCATTTCTATTAGTAAATGAGTGATAAAAAATATTTTTAATGCGAATTTAAAAGTTGCTACATATAAAAATTAATTTTTTACTATATAAATTAATTTTTGTCCTAAGTAAACTTGTTCGTAATAAAAAATTACACATATCCTAAAAATTTTATTAATTTTGAATAAAATTTGGTATAGTTTTTATAGTATCAACTTCTGTGGGGGCAGGGTCTATTTTGCAGGGTGATCACAAATTGGCCAATCAAATCACGTGTAAACAATAAGTAAAATAGGGTCACAAAGATATAAACAACTATATCTTATGTTCTACTGGGCCAATTTTAATGATTTGACCACCATTAGAATCAGAAAACCTCCTTTACAATTTTATTTAAAAATTTAATATAGTTACTTAATAAAATTTCTTTATTATTAAATATAAAATTTTTTGGTACAAAAAGTTGTAAGTCCGAATTAACTTCAACTCTCTCCGCTGATCCTCACGAATACTTCCGGTAAAAAGAAAAATCGAAGCTAGAGCAAAAACAAGTATAAAAAACAACAAAAACACACATAAAGACAGTTGTAGAAATCTACAAAATACATAGAGTTTTTTAGTAGCAAAAATTTGAGTAGCTAGTTAAAGTGCTTTGGAATTTTATCTTTGGAATTTTTGTTCGGAAAATATTTTTTGGTTGATACTTTTGGGGAATCACTCTAGACCCTGATCTGCAGATCCTAAAAAACACGTAAACAAACAAATACAACAAACAATAAAACAAAACAACAACATGTTACAAAAGTAGCATGTGAATCAAATCAAACAAAACAATACTAAAACAGTTAGCTGGAAAATAAACAAGACAAAACAGGAAGCAGTAATAGATAAGCCACCAAGATCGTGGGAAAATAAATTACAAATACAATATGCAAAAATCAGTGCGATATGATAATCAATCAACCTCTACAGAGATAAACTGGGAGGCTAAATTTCTCAGATACCAGAATATTTTCAAATCATCAGAAAAAGAACGCAAAGAGATTTTACTAGAACATAGAGCTAGAATACTAAGAAGAGACAAAGAAATCGCAGCAATAACTGGAGCGGAACCAGAGTTCATCTGCATGTGCCGGTGCATTTTTGAACTATATGATTACATAGATTATCTCAAGGCAGAAGCCAAAAAGAAGGAAGAAACATGTTATGCTCCAACAGAAGAAAACGAGAAGATCAAGAATCTATTATTAACACAAGAATGTGGTACTAGTGACTATGAACTATTAGAAACCATAAACAGAGAAAAAACAGAGGCCTCGTCAGAACTAGAAGGTGACACTAAAGGAGAAGTAAAAAGAGCACCAAATACAGGAAGTGCGAAGCAAGAAGCAGATCTTGAAAATATAAAAGAAGAAGAAGACAGTACAATGTCAGATGGGATCTTATACGGGGCAGATCCTGAGATAGTTAATATGAATACTATAAAAAGACAAAGAACTGCATACACATATACTATGTGGGACATTCCGGAAGATACAAGGCCAGCAAGAATAAGAAGAAGTTTACAGTTTTATGGAAGGTCCTATTTTAAAGAATGGCGACATCAAAACAAGAAAAAAGCAGTATCCTTTAACATCTTTTTCAGGAACAAGCAACGAGAAAATGCTTTCAAAAAAGCTTGGGCAATACACTTCGAGGAGGGCAAGATGTGTAGAATTTCTGAGGGGCACTTTGCGAAGGAGGTATTAGAAAGTAGAGCAGCATTCAAAGCAGTCATTAAAAATGTGCCCAGAACAGCCATAGAAGTAATGCTCTTGCGCCAACTTAAAGGAATTAATGCAAAGACCGTATATATCTCATATAACAGCAACTTTAACCAAAGAACAACGGCATTAGTTTACTTCGAATTCAGAGAAGACTTACAAGAGGCATTAAAGAAAAGGGTATATTACTACAACACCAGGCTAATTTGGTCAACAGGTCCCCTAAGTTACAAGAATATAGAGACACTAGAAGTAAATACAAAAATGCCACCAACAAGCCTCAACAAAACTAAGATAATGCAAAGACCTAAAGTTAGCAGAAATAGAAGTGTCGAAGACCAAGAAAAGAAGTCATACTAGAGGAGTTCACAGCAAACAAGGGTCTTTAGGCCGACTGAAAAGGAAAACTAAACAGGTTTCAGATGGAATAGTGTAATAGTAGAAACCATAGATAAAGATAAAGAGGCATGTTATGGAAACCAAAAAGAGACAGTACAGAAGAGAGTAAACAAAAAGGACCAGGACACACAAGGCATGCTTGCTCAAATTTTGGAAAGACTCATGAGACTGGAGACCAGACAAATTAATGCTTCAACTGGTACTGCAAGGGCGGAACTTGCAAACCAATCCTAGTTTTCGCACCAGTTGAATTACAGAACAGGCCAGGGGAATCCTCAGGTAGCAATAATAATAGAGGGTCCTTGGTCCCACATATCATAGTGGGCAAAGTAGAAAAAAAAAGACATTAAATATGAGCAATTTAATATTTTAAACATTGGTTTTCATAACATTAACAGTATTAAAAGCAATAGAAACAAATTAAAAGCGGTAATAGACTATGTGGAAAGTAAGGGATTGGACATTTTGGAACTAGGTGAGACAAATATAGAAGGCAGAGAAGGAGAGTACTTTTTAGATAAGCAATGCGGGTACAAGAGCTTTTGGGCAGGTACAAATAGTAATAAGTTAAAAGGATCAGGATTGGGAATCTTAATTAAAAAACATTGGGAAAGACATATTACCTGCATAGAAAAGGACGACCCGTATTTTGTCTGTATAACGCTAGACTTCAAAAGACTGACGATAGTCATCATATACTTGTATATCGCCCCAATGACAAAATAGTTCAAGAGGGGATTTTAAACTGACTTAAAAAAAGAACAGAAAAGAAAATGAGAAAAACACAAAGACTCATTGTGCTGGGAAACCTAAATATCGATAAAGGGAAAACAGCAGAAGGGAGACACCGTTCAAACAAAACATCACAAGGCGAAGAATCATAACTCTAATTCCAACTTCAAAAGGAAAATTTTAGCTCTGCTAGAAAAGAGAAATTTCTATGATATACAAGAAGTAGAGCAAGAGCCAACGTGGTCAAACAGAAATGCTAACACGAGAATTGATTACATCTGGGTCTCCAATGAGTGGAAGAATAATATTGTATATAGCAAGGTCGATAAGATGATATGCTGTACAATGAGTGACCACAAACTAATTAGAGCCAGCATCATCACAGGAATCGATCTAAGATCCAGGAATGCGGCAAAAGTAAGAAGATGGAACAAGACAAGAGTGAATATTGAAATTGACAAGGCATCAAAAGAAGATTGGGACAGTTACAGCAGTTTACTGGAAAAGAAACTATCAAGTATATGAGAGAAATGCAAGCTCAAGAATTTGGACGAAGAGTGGGACATTATAGAAGAATGAATTAGAATCGCAGCAAACAATAGTTTACTGAAAAAACAGAAAACACCGGAGATAATAGAGATTAGCAAGGAAACCTCAGAAGAGAAAAAGCTAAGATTAGTGATCAAAGAAATCAATCGTGGCTACAAAAAAGTTAGAAAAGGTTCCTTATCAGAAACGGATAGAGATAAACTACAAAAACTTCTGATACAATTAAAAGAAACTGCAGGACTAAATCTAGAGGAAGCAGCCTTGAATGAGGAATCAGTAGATCAAGAAAACCTCAAAAGATGGGCCAAGTTACTACATAAGAAGTGGCGGCATAGACTAAGGAAAATCGAAGAGGAAGAGATAAGAGGGCACATAGAAGTGAGATTCGACGCTATAGTAACAAACCAAAGGAAGATGATAAGCAGTTTATTGGATAAACCACAAAGGAAAATAACAATAGACAAAGTAATTAAGGAGTCAGGAGACAAAATTAACCTATTAATTGAGCCTGAGGAGGTTCTACAGGAGATGAAAGCACACTTTGAAACGCAGTTTAGGAAACGTAAAACACTGACACAAGAGGCCCTACCAATTCGCTGGAGGAAGCAATACAACCCAAGACAGAACATTGAGAAGACATGGTTTGCAAATATGGCAAACATGGTAGAAGAAGATGAGTGGTCCAAGGCCTTAGAGTTAGTGAAATACAAATCAGCCCCAGGTGCCTCTGGTATTGTTTATCCATTAATCAGAAATGTAGGGAAGACAACGAAACAGCGCTTTATGAACTTTGCATCCAAGTGCATAAAAGAGGGAACGATGCCGAAAAAATGGAAGTTAGGGGTCCTATACCCAATACCAAATCAGAGGACTGGTGTTACAACTTAAACAATGTAAGACCGATACTTCTGTTAGAATCATTTCGAAAGACGGTAGTGAGAGTAGTATCCAATAGACTCGTAAAGGTTATAAAGGAAAAGGATATTCTAAAAGGCAGAACTTTGCTGGGCTTCCTGAAGAGGGCACAGCTGCTCCCATTCACTTTGTCAACTGCCTGTTAGAGGATGCAAAAGAAAAAAAACAGGAAATCTGGGTGCTGTTTCAAGATATGAAGAAGGCATTTGATTCAGTGGGACTAGACATGCTTGAACTAGCACTGCGAAGGATTAAGATTCTGGAAGTTTCAAGAAATTTTATTCTCAATTTATTCAAGAACCGGGAAATGGAAGTTCTCACAAGTTTCGGCACAACAGAAAAACTAGTAGCAGGGGATGGCATTGATCAAGAGGGGGTTATTTCCCCTCTGATCTAGAGAATATCTTACGATCCACTCCTGGTTGAAATACAGAATCAACAAGAATTCGGATATGATTTGGTGGTACAGTGGCCAACAGACCTCTGTACCAACAAATACAAGGCTCAACATATACGGGTTCCGGTTATTGCATACGCTGATGATACGACCTTCATCACACGGAACAGAGCAAAAATGGAGCAAATTCTGGAGATTGCAACAGAATTTTACACACTCACGAAACTCCTGCTTAATAGAAAGAGGTCAGAAAAACAGAAGTATCGCATTTGACGCAAAGCTAGTTGAAATAGCGCATTCAGACAACCATAGCTGGTATATTACAACTCCACTAAGTTACTTTACGAATGTTATGATGAGTAATGGAAGGAAGATGGATACCATAAGTACAGAAGCAAACGAGCAACAGTTTGAGAGCATTGTAGTTTCCACATTGGAAAGAGAGTTGATTGAAAGCTCTCTTGAAAACTCTGAAACAATGAGAAAACTTATCGAAATCATACAAGACCTCGTATAGCATAAATTAATTTGCTTCTACACTGATAGCTCACTAATAAACGGTGAGGAGGATCCAGAAAAGAGAAGAATGGGCCTTGGTTGGGTAGCCGTAAAAAGTAAAAAGGAAAAAGCACCCAAGCAGGTGATTGCAAGGTTTCAAGGTGCAATTAGAGACTGGCCCTCTTCTACTAGAGCAGAACTTGCGGCTATATGGTCGGCCTTACTTGTTGCACCATCAGGAGCAGCAGTTACTATATGCACAGACAGTGAAGCAGCAATTCAGGCGATTCAAGCAGGCATGACAAAGGGGAAAAATAGTAAGATACTCAAAAGAAAAAATCTATGCCTGCTAGAACATATCAACAGATTGGTTCAGATTAAGAAGCTAAAGCTAAGACTTCGAAAAGTTAAAGGACATAGTGGAATCCCTGAAAATGAAGAAGCCGACAATCTAGCTAAAGAAGGTGCATTAGGCAACAGAATTTTATCACCCAAATGGCCATGGAACAAGGGGCATGCACCGAGTTGAAATAGAAAAACATCAGAGTGGACGACGGAATGAGAAGTTTTATTACACAGCTCACGGAAGTCAGTATAGATATAGAGTGGTCACATTTGAGAAGCATTACAAGATGGGTAAACGCAGAAGAAGAGAAAGATACGGTTGTGTGGAAAGAGGTATGAAGGGATATCGGAAAAGTGAAGTGACAAAAGTATAGAAGTAGTATAGAAAATAGAGATTGGATTTTTAAAGTTAAATATGTAAATAATTTGCTACCAATATTGCATGTATTAAATAGAAGAAATAGTAGTATATATAGCGATAGTACTTGTATTATTTGTTGGAGAGAAATGGAAACTATGGACCACCTAGCTGAATGCTCAGTGTTACAGCCGCTTTGGGATACTCTTGAAAAAGAAATAAGCGAACTTATCAAAAAACTGGCGAAGCTGGATAGGAAACGACTAAACGTAACAACCATAAGGGACACTGTGTTCGGAGTACAACCGAAGAAAAGAGCTACCGTTAGGAAAGAATTAATGCGAGGTCTAGTGACCAAGTCAGTTGTAGAGGTGATAGATGGTGCGACCGGATATACGGGCAAAACGACAAAATACATTCAGGCTATAGTTAAACAGTTCAAGAAGCAGTTCCACAAGCACATATGGAGCTTCCATTGCGAACTGTTAATAGACTGGGAAAAGGCCAGAGGTATATCGAAAGAGGATAAAAAACATAAAAGAAGAAGAAGCAAAGGGACAGAAGAACAAGTCGCAGCAGGAAAGGAGAATAAGAGACCTCGCAAAAGAATAGAAACTGAAAGTAGTCAAGAACGGAAACTAGAGAAAAAGAAAGAGAAAGAAGAGATCATAAGAACAAAGGACAATATAGTTGAAAATTGGATAGTATGGGGAAAGAAACCAGCATGGTCTTCTTTGCTCAAAGTTAGACAAGTAAATGATTAAGTATTCTTGACAAGGCATACAATGGCCAGTTAATGATCATTGGGGGCTAATCTTACAGATTACAAAATTCTTAGCAAGCTAAGAATCTGAAGTGAAATAGAAAGTTGTTTTGGCAGGTCGCATTGGGCATTAGCTTGGTGAGTTGTTATTAGATAGAACATAAGACAGGTAGAATATACACTAGTGTAATTTACTTTGTAGTTCAAATAATTAATAAAGACAAGACTGCTTAAAAAAAAAAAATTAAATATAAAATTTTTAGTAACTTGTTTATTAATAGAAATGATCTATATACCCTCTACCCTTAAGGCAAAATAAAATGCCGACCTGTTACTATGCGACCCTATATAATCGACCAATCATTTTAGAGATTGGCAATCATATATAAACAATGATAATCGCTTGTTTGTTTTTTTGTTTTTTTTTCTTCTAGGCCCCAAGTCATGCCCGCTTTTTTCTTGAAGGTTTTTTTTTTTTTTTGTTTTTTTTTTCTTGTCTTTTTGTCTTCTTGTTTTTAACTGATACTTCTTTTTATACTAGGTCACCAGAGTTTCACGATTTCTAGGGCTTCATCGCCAGAATAGAATAACGATTACATCAGATGTGAGAATTTTTTTTTT
>QKWP01000083.1:0-19086 GCA_003550325.1 Gigaspora rosea | reverse complement strand
TTTTTTTTTTTTGTCATTTTTTGTTTTTCTTTTATTTTTTCTTTTATTTATTTTTTTTCTTTTATTAGTTGGTTTTTTACAGTAAGTAAGTTTTTTTTTTATATTATATTAAATTTATCTTGTAAACCTTACTAATACCCACTAATTCTTTGATTGGTTTCGGCGTCGATTTCAGTTATGGTTAGAGTGGAATAGATTTTTCAAGTGGTTTAATTTTTTTCCTTGTATAATTGTCCTTCGCTTTATTAACACACCCACTAACTCTTTCATAGTAGAACGATTAGACTTTTTGGGTGAGTAGATATTAGTGTTATCGTTTGGTATTGGCGATTCGGGCTCAATTTTTTTCCTCCTCGTGCTAATGATAACTTCGTCGTTTTGGCATTAGTGATTTGGTTTTGATTTTTTTTCCCGTGCTGAAGATATAACTTCGTCGATTTGGCGTTGTCAATTTGGGCTTGATTTTTTTTTCTCCTTGTACTAGTGATATCGTGATATAACTTCAGCATTTTGGCTTGGTTATTCGGGCTTTAATTATTTTTTGTTGTTTTGGCGTTGGTATTTTTTGTGCATTGCTCGATTTTTTTTTTTATGTTAATAAAAGTAATATATAATAGTGATTATTTTATTTTTTGAATTAAAAAAAAGCTCTTTTTTTTTGTTTTCGTACAATCGACCTTTATTAGTTAAACAAAATAATAATAAATTAGGGGTTTCAATATTAAACCCAGTTTTAACAATTTTAACTTAAATTTTTTTTAATAAATTTAAAGTGTATATGATCGACCAATCGAATTTGATCATATGCATCACATGCTCATATTGAGCACGTAATGCATATGATCGAATTTGATTGGTCGATCATGGGGTCACCATGGTGATGGGTCGCTATAAAATAACACCCTACAATTAAATATCTATAAAAAGATAATAAAAATTATATCAAAAGATAGTTTAAAATATACATAGTAATGAAGTTATGGAACCTGAAATTAAAATTTTTTCCTGAAATTGTTTTTGATCTATTTTACTTAAAACCTGAACTTCTTTGATACATTTTTTAAATAGATGAAATTTTAAGCAATATAAATATATAAATTTTATTTGCTCTTCCTTATAAAAATTTTAATTTATTTTTGGAAACCTGAAATAGGCTTTTTTTAAAAATCAATTTCAGTGGCATGTATGGCTTAAAACTTGTTTTACTTAGTATAAAAAAAGGGAATTGATATTTTTACACCCTTTTTTGATAATGCTATACCCATATAGATCATTTTAGTTTTTTCTAATTTTTTTAAACTTTGATTGAAGATATCTTGACACTCTTTTGACCAAATTCAATCAACTTTTTTTTGTTTTAATTGTAGAAAGCAGTAGAATTAAAATAAAAAAGTTTATCAAATTTAATTAGAAGGATATCAAGATATCTTTGACCAAAGTTTGCAAAATTCTAAAAGTCTATCAAATATAAGCTATAGCAAAAATTGTTTACAATCTTTAATTGAAAATATTTTGATACCTACTTGACCAAATTCGATCAACTTTTTTTTGTTTTAATTGTAGTTAGCAG
This sequence comes from Gigaspora rosea, assembly GCA_003550325.1. Taxonomy (NCBI): domain Eukaryota; kingdom Fungi; phylum Glomeromycota; class Glomeromycetes; order Diversisporales; family Gigasporaceae; genus Gigaspora; species Gigaspora rosea. Next base: position 17,516 of record QKWP01000083.1, on the reverse strand, counting down.
TAGAATTAAAATAAAAAAGTTGATCGAATTTGATTAGAAGAGTGTCAAGAGATCTTCAATCAAAGATTGTAAACAATTTTTTGTCATAGCTTATATTTAATAGATATTTTAGAATTTATAAACTTTGATCGAAGATATCTTGGTACCCTTCTAATCAAATTTGATCAACTTTTTTTATTTTAATTTCACTGCTTTTTACAATTAAAACAAAAAAAAGTTGATTGAATTTGGTCAGGTGGGTGCCAAGATATCTTTGATTAAAGATTGTAACCAATTTTTTGCTGCACTTATATTTTATAGACGTTTTAGAATTTACAAAACTTTGATTAAAGATATCTTGATACTCTTCTTATCAAATTCGATCAAAGTTTTTATTTTAATTTACTGCTTTCTACAATTAAAACCAAAAAAAGTTGATCGAATTTGGTTAGGTGGGTGCCAAGATATCTTTAATCAAAAATTGTAAACAATTTTTTGCTGCAGTTTATATTTGATAGATATTTTAGAATTTTACAAACTTTAATTGAAGATATCTTGACACCTTTCTAATCAAATTCAATCAGCCTTTTTTTATTTTAATTCTACTACTTTCTACAATTAAAACCAAAAAAAGTTGATTGAATTTGGTTAGTGGCAAGGACTGCAGTTTGAACCAGTCTTTTGAACCGGTCTAAGTGGTCCACAGTCCATAAATTGGGACCAGTTCAAATTGTTCAGTCCATAATATATATGCATTGCTTTAAATACATAACTATGCAATTGAGGCTAAATCAAACTTGTTCTAAAATAATATTGCAAGCATATTCTTTAGTCAAAATCAATTTACTAGAACTGAATTAAAGTTAAAAAAATTTACTGGTTCCTGACAATCCAAACAGAATAATTTCTATATCCATTTCTGCTTTACAATTATCTTTTTATTACAAGTACTAGTAATTATACTTTTACATTTTTATTAATATAAAAAAATAACATTATATATTTATATAAAAAATAACATATATAATAATATAGTTCATTCAAATTCCAAATTCGTATGTTACAATAGTCAAAACTCTCCAATTGTAGTGGCTGCAGGTAGACTAGTCCTTGAACCGAACTAAATAAGAACTGGTTCATGGATCAGTTTATGAAATTTGGTCCAGTTTGTGGTCTACTACTCGGACCCGGTCTTTTGAACTGAGACCAGACCAGGACAGACTGTAATATCCCTAGTTGGGTGTCAAAATACTGTCAAGATATCTTTGATCAAAGATTGTAAACAATTTTTTGCTACAGCTTATTTGATAAATGGTTTAGAATTTTACAAACTTTGATTAATGATATCTTGACACCCTTCGAATCAAATTCGATCAAATTTTTTTATTTTAATTTTACTACTTTTACAATTAAAACAAAAAAAATTGATCGAATTTGGTTGGGTGGGTATCAAGATATCTTCAATCAAAGTTCAAAAAAATTAGAAAAAATTAAAATGATCTACATGGGTATAGCATTATTAAAAAAGAGTATGGAAATATCAATTTCCTAAAAAAATTATAAATAGATAATTAAAATTAAAAAAACTTTATATATAAATAAAATTAAATATTAATTTTAGTATATTTATATTTTTAGAAAGGAAATTTCTAATTATACCACAGGTAATTATCTCCTGTAATCAATTTGCCAATTAAAATTCAGGATCAGGTGTAACTATATAGATCAATTTTGTATAACAAAAACAAAAAATTTTTTAAAAAATAGCTAAAACTGCTTCTAACTTTAAATTTGGTCTATAAAACTACTTTTTTTTATGCAAAAAAAAAATTCCTTGCTAAATTTTACCATTTATACAAAGCCTTACTCTAATCTTTAACCTTTACCCTTACTTTAATATTAAAGAGATTTAATTTTTATTTAATAAAAGTTGTTTGTTTTGTTTATTTTTTTATGCATTGTAGATCACAGGTAATAATTACCTATGGTTAGAGGGCATCCATAAATAATATTATGTACCTCTACATAGTAGCGCTTGAAACTATATAAAAAAAAATTTCAAAATCTGTATGTTTATATATAAAATTTTATAAAAACTTGAATATTTTCTGACACAGTAATCCAATTTGGATGATTTAGGTACCATTCGATTTGTCTCAGTGAGATGAATTCAATAATACCAAAGTCATTTTATTTGGATCACTGGATCAAAAGTATTCACAAAAAACTATTGATTTTATAGTAATTTTATAAGAAAAAATAATAACTAATAGTTTTGGCTAATAACTTTTGATCTAGTAATCAAAATGAAATGAAATTGGTACCATTCGAATCCTCTCACAGAGACGAATCAAATGGTACCAAAATCATTAATTTTGGACAACTAGAGCAGTTTTTAAACGATTTTTTCTATAAAAATTGTGTTATATTTTTTTGACTCTCCCTACTTAAGAGGAAAAACGTTATATTTTGTTAGACCCCCTTCCCCTCTTGTATAACGTTATTTCTGAATGCACCCTTATTATTAGTTATTTCTTTTAAAAAATTATAATTTTTGCACTATATATTGTAGTGCACCTCTGATTACAAGTATAAATAGTAATTATTGTGACAGATCATAATGAAATCCAGATTAAAAATGAAATAATAGTATAAATCTCAAAAACTAAATTTTTTTGGTGTGCATTTTTTAGGGTTAGAGGTTTGGGCTAGGGTTAGTTTTAAAAAAAATTATAATAAACAAGTATTAATAGGTTTTAGAAGGCTAGCAGGTTAAGTATAGAGTGTAGATTTCATTTTAAATTATGATCTGTGACAATTATTAATTGATTTAATTAGATTAATGTTTTTGACTTTTAGCTTTTGATATATTTACCAATTTTTTTTATAACTTTTAGATAGGTTGTTGTTATTATTACAGGATTCTGAAATATAATATATAGGTTAGGTTTATTATAAAATTACTAAAAATAGAAATATCTGCAGAAAAAACTTCAAAATAAGCAAAAATTACTATATAAAAAAGATTAAAAAATACCAAAAATAAGCAAACTAATATCTGACCTATCGATATAAGGTAAATGGGGGTATTGTGGCCAGGGGGTATTGTGGCCAAGTGAAATATCTTGTGATCTAGTAATCAGAATTGGACGAAATTTATACCATTCAATTCATTTCATCGAGACGAATTGAATAGTATAAATTTCATCCAATTCTAATCACTAGATCACAAGATATCATCATTTATGCAAATTATAGGTTTTTGCACATATTTGAATTAATTATTAAATATATATAGAATATTTAATAGTTAATAACTTTTGATCTACTAGTCCGTTTTGGATGATTTTACCACCAAAATGACCGTCTCAGTGAGACGATTCTAACAAGCACAAAATCGTTAAAATCTAATCACGGGGTCCCGAGATCGATATAAATTTATTTTATTTTATAATTATATTAGTAAATCTGCAAAATTTTTACATATTTACCTTTAACGATCTTGGGATCCCGTAATTGGATTTTAACAATTTTGTGCTTGTTAGAATCGTCTCACCGAGACAGTCATTTTATTCCTTATTAAGTATAGTTCAAATAATAAAAATTATACAAAAATCTACTTGCTTATTAAAAAAATTTTATTAGTAGAAACTTTAATCTGGCCACAATACCCCTATTTACTTTATATTTTGGGGTCCTGTCATTACTATAACTGTCGCTTAGATTTAGTATTAGGATTAAGTTATATCCGATGCATGTGATAATGTTACCTGTAGATCATCTCTGCATCGATAAAGTTTAGTTTTTGTTAGTTTAGAGTTAGGGTAAGCACCTAGGTTTAGGGTTGGTATATAATGAAATCGCTCAAAGAAAACTTTGCATGGAAGGTGGTTTCCTATGCAGATTTTGAGTAATAAACGTTTTTCGTTGGTTTTTTGATAAAACGAGTTGTTTTGAATTTTCTGATCATGTTACATTACACAAGATCCTAAAATCTGTTTGGTTTGGTGATACATAAGCCGTTGTCAGTTATGTGACAAATAACTTTACTCTAGTATTATTATTGTTACTTTTACTATTGGTCTTATTATTTCAGCTTTGTTTTTGTGTTTGAATGAATTGGGTGTCATTATTGTTGTCAGCTCAGATATTGCTACTAGGTAATGTGTTCCTAGTTGGTGAAACCATTTTTATTATGTGCTTTGTTTGCTTTTTAATGTATTATTATATGATAATTTTAGAAAATTGGTAATATTTAAAGCTTGGTTAAAAATTAAAATTAGGTTTTTGTTAGGTTAGATTAGTACTTTTAAAGCTATTTTTGGACTAAAATATATGATTTTATTTGTTTATAATTTTTGTTTTTTGACTTTAATTACATTACTAATACATTTTTTTTCTAGGAGTTTTTTTTGTTTGTGAATGTATTGTTAATACTCTTGAAAACTATAGGTGTATATTTTTGACTTCTAAAAACATATAATTACAAATTTATTTGTTTTAGCTTTGTTCTAGCTTATTAATATATTATTAATATTTTTTTTAAATTTGTTATGCTTATTGGAGTTCTAATTTTTAAATATGTTATTAACACTTTCTTTTCTTTAATATGCTACAAGAGGCTTCTCTGGGCTTTTTTAGAAAAGTGTAATTTTATTTGTTTGTTTTTGTTTTGGTTATTGAATGTACTATACACTATATCTTTATTTTTTTAAATATTGCTAAGAGCATTTTTTTTGAAATTTTGTAGTTGCAATTTTTACAATTTGTTACTTTTAGTATTGTCTTCATTAGTGTAGTATTTTATTATTATCACTGTTATTATTGAAAAAAATAACTTTATTGTTGGTATTTGCTATTATCATTATTAGAGAAATATTGTATTTTGTTGTATTCATTATTTGTTATTATGCTGATATTAACTAGTCAGCTTGTGTTATAATTGTTAATACTATTGTTTTTACTTTATCAATAGCATATTTTTATTGATATAACTATGAAACTTTGTTGAGTCATTAGATTGAGGTTAGGTTAAGAGTAAGTTTGAGTAGATTAAAATAAATAATTGTAGCTATATTAAATATTTAGAAAAGAGAGTAAAGCAGAGGCATTAGCTATAATGAAGTAACTACAGAGTAAGCAAAGCAAATCTATCTGTATTGCTAAATATAAATGAAGCAATACAAGTTGTATTGTTTATAATAAAGTTATTTATAGAGAATATTTAGTAGTGTGTAGCTAATAGAAGAATGTATTTTTGTATATAACCAATAGAATAGTTAAAACTGTAACTTTAAATAAATAGTCTTTATGCAATAATTTGATCATTTTTGCTTTTTAAAATTTTTAATAAATTAATAAATAATGTAATATTGTCATAATGCATTGATCATATTGATCATATGATAAGAGTGCACCACAGTACATGCACACTAAAACATAAAACCATATTTTTGTATTAAGCAAATTGAAAAATAAGTAATTAACAAAATTTTTATAAAAATAAAATTTTTAATAAAATTTAAGATAAAAAAGAGTAATTTTGTGAATTTTAATATCTTCTTATCTAATGATTAGAATCAAATAATTTTTATACCTTTCGATTTATTTCGATGAGACGAATTGAATAATACCAAGCTCGACTAGTTCTGATTACTAGGCCACAAGATATTTTCGATTCTTTGTCATGTTTACACTTTGTCAAATTACCTCCAAGGATCATTTTTGTATAATATATAATTGATGATATTTTGTGATCCAGTGATCAGAATTGGATAAACTTTATATTATTTGATTTATCTCATCGAGACAAATCCAATAGTATAAAAATTATTCAATTCTTACTACTGGATCATACAAGATACTATAAATTCGCCAAATTACCTCTACCTCTCTAAAATTAAGCTTTTTGATACAATTTATAATTCATTTAATGTCACGTTAAAATAAGATGTTATATAACTAATTTTTTTATAAAATAATTATAAATCATATATTAAGATTAATACAAAAAACAAAAAATTTTTTAATATTAAAATAAAAAAGTTTTTATATTAGTTATTAACTTCGCCAAATTACACCTTTTTACTTTATATTTAAATATTTTCCAAAACCTAAATAATAGATAAAGTAATTTAAATATTTATATTAAATTTTAAAAAAATTTTTATTATTATAAATAAATTGGAATATCTATATTTTTGCACTGAACCATAATTTATATAAGCAATATTTATATTTGTATCAACTAGTATAACTATACATGTTGGCAAAATCCCGACTTACTATAGTTTGGGATTTGTCCGTCATCCCAAATCCCAAATCCCAAATTCTAGTATTACTAATATCTCAAAAACTTTATTAATAATCTTTATTTAAACAAATCATATATATTCTTATAGTTATAAATAATATATTTACAAAATATTAAGATTATTTATTTGATTTAATCTTTTATAAATAGCAATTGTTTTTTTATTATTTGGAATTTGTCTGGGTTTTGCCAGCATGTATAAGTATAACCAGAATTTTTAAATATTTTTGTATTTTAAAGAATTTATATTATTAATTTGAGTTGCCAGAAAAGTTGCCAATTAAAAAAACAAATCTTGTACTACTAAACTAGGACTCTGAAGAACTTTGATACAACTCAGATCTGAGTTTGTATAATATCAGCCAAATAGGCATATAAAATAGGCCAAAATTTAAAAAATTTACTATATAAAAATGCAACGTTTGATGAATTTCTATGCAAAATTTTCTTTTTTAGTAACCTCTAAGTTATATTAGAGTTCTTCAGGGTCCTACTAAACTTAATAAAATATATTATTTTTTAAATAAATATAAAAAATCTTAAAATTATTAAATTCTAAAATAACTTAATTGACAATTCATAATAAAAAGAGAATATTAAGAGAGAAAAATTTTATAATAAATTATATTACTATAGATTTCTAAAAATAAGCTACTTCGAAAATAAGCAACTTCTTGATTTTTTTCAAAAATCTTAAAAGTTGCTATGATTCTGGTATGATTTTCCAAAAGTTAGTTACCCACCAGCTTATTTTACCAACCCCATATTCCCGACAGAATGTTTTACCTATAGCACTTTTTGTTGACAGAATCTTTCCTCGATTTACCATATTTTCAACATCTTTTTCCTAGAAATCTCATATTTTCAACAAGACATTTATCTGACATGACATATTTCTAATTTGACTTTTCTCTGACACTAAGTTTTATTGAATGTACTTTTTCCGACAAGAACGATAAACTCAGTGATCATTCACATCACATGAAATCATGCAACTACATTATTTGTTTAAGGACCCCGAAATATATATAGATAGGTCAGGTATGAGTTTGCTTATTTTTGAGGTTTTTTATGCAGATCTTTTCTATTTATAGTAATTTTTTGCTTATTTTTGAAGTTTTTCTGCGATCTTTCCTTTTTGAGTAACCCTATAATTAACCTGGCCTATCTATGTATATTTCAGGTCCTTTTGTTTACTAGCACTATCAACTCGGCCTAAATTATACTATCATCTAACCCTAATATAACTCTAACCCTAACCCTAATTTAGGCCGAGTACTTAATCATGTGATGTTATAAACACGAATATATCACTTTACCTATTTAAACAAAATTCTAATTGGGAAAAGATCTTGTTGGAAAAAATGTCAGAAACATGTCATGTTCTTTCTGAAATACGTCATGTCAGTAAAATGTCTTTTCAAAAATATGTCCTGTCAAAAAAAAGGGAGATTGAAAACATAGTATATCGAGAAAAAATTCTGTCAACAAAAAATGCTATAGATGAAATATTCTGTTGGGGATATGGGGTCGATAAAATGAACTGGCAGGTAACTAACTTTTAGGAAATCAAGCAACAACCAGTTGCTACATAAGGTGAGTATGGGTATTATGGTGCAGCTAACTTTTATGCCTGGTATCACATAATCTAAGAATCAAAATCTACCATTTTTGTATCATTCGATTCATCACACCAAGACAAATCGAATGGTACCAAAATCGTTCAATTCTAATTACTAGATCACACGATATTGCAAATTAAAAAAAGCTAAAAAATCAACAAATTATTATACGTGTACTAATTATGACACACACGTGATATATCGTGATCTAGTGATCAGAATCGAACGATTTTGGTACCATTCGATTCGTCTTAATGAGATGAGTTGAATGGTACCAAAATTATTTTATTTTAACCACCACTTCACAAGTTACAAGCAATAAAAGATTAAATTTTAAAAGACTTCTATTATGATGCAATAAGTTTTTTTACAAATGACTATTAGTAAAAAATTATCTGATTTTTATGAAAATTTAGAGGTAAGTAGAATTTCTTATAACGAAGAAAATTGTCTTAATAACGAAGATCGATTTACTTAATAAAAAAAGCCACTATCAACATTCTACGATTAGGTTTTTATTAAAGCTTAAAAATCAAAAATTTTATTTATTTATTTAAACATCAATACCTTGTGACCTAGTGATCAGAATCGGATAATTTTACTACCATTCGATTCGACTCATCGAGACAAATCAAATAGTAGCAAAATCATCTAATTCTGATCACTGGATCACAAGATATCATGTGTGCGTCATAATTGATAGTGCGTTATAATTAGTGATGCCACCAAAATTGATTTTTGAAAAAGGCCTATTTCGTCTTTATTAGAGAAAATTAAAATTTTTTATAAGGAAGAGCAAATAAAATTTATATAAATATGTCCTTATAATTTCGTCTATTCAAAAAAAGTATCAAATAATTTCGTCTTTTAAGTAAAATAGATCAAAAACAATTTCGTCTTCAAATTTTAATTTCGGGTTTTAGAACCCGAAATGCTTTCGTCCTCATGTATAGTTATAATACCCATATTCACCTTATAAAAGTCTAAATTTTACTAAGTAAATCTCAAAATTGATATTAAATAAACTTGTTCAGAACATCAAAACAACTTTTTATTAGTATATTTTTTAATTTTTAAAAATTCAACAATTTGAAAATAAGCAATTCTTACATTTTTTATATAATTTTTTGCTCCAAAAAGGTTGCTTATTTTTAGGAATATATGGTAATACAGGAATTATAATTTCTAGTTTTATTAAAATTTAAAATTTAAACTACTTGTACTTTTTATCTATTTAACTAATTTACTACTATTAGGTTTATAAAAACTAGCTCTACAACTTTCATTAATAGTACATGAGATGTTATTTTAATAAAAACTTAACTTTATATAAAAAGAAATATAATTTCTATATATTATATATATAGTTTAAATTTGTTATAGATTTTATTAATACAAATTCTCTTTCTTTTATGAATTGTCAATTAATTCAATAAATTGATTTAGAAATTTCTTTATTTTTGTTTAGATTAAATACAAATTCTTTATCAATGTGAAATTCTATTACAATCTATGTATATTTAGAATTAATTTAAATAATTCTGTTTTCATGATACAGTATACTCTCTTAAAACTAATCTTGTCAAAACCAATAACCTTTTATAACTGTTAAATTTGGTTCACTATTTTAGTTCTATAATTAAAATCTAATAACCTGCCATTTCTGATAATTGATACTTAAAATATTAGATAGTTATAAAATATCAGGTTTATCAGATAATATTAATCGATTTAATTGGCTCAAATTTAACTTTTTATAACCAAATATATATGTATAAATATAATCTGGCCAATTAGCTAGAATTAAGTGACCATTAGGCTATTAGTATTTTAAATCTGATAACTTTTCAAAGTTGATACAAAAGCTGCCTACTATGCATATTAGATTTGAAAGGGTATACTGTATATATATTCTAGTTATATATTCTAACTATACAAAAATATACAAAAATTTAATTTTATATACATTATATCTAATTTATATAATATTAAAAAATTAAAAAAAAATCAACTAACTAATGTATCGGAGGGCTGTACCAGTGATCACAAGTAGGATTGACATGCGAAGCTTGGACCAGAGGGTTTAAATAGCCAATCCCCTAGTTGGGTTGTAGGTATGGCAACTAGTGTAGAACCTTTGGGCGGACTACTTAAATTAGACAACCAAAAGTTGTACGTGTGGCTAGTTGTATTCTCATTCAATGTAACAATTGTGGAGCGCCCAAAGAGGCGTCCTTAATCCACAGGCTTGATTAAATAAACTCTCACCCAGAGCAGGAACTTTGACATAAAAAAAAAAAAAATTTAAAAAACTATTATATCTATATTATACTTATAACAAAATATTATTTGTAGCTTGCAAGAATTATTCTTAGCAAATTTTAACTACTATTTAAGGGTAGGGTATTTTGTTGGCTTGTATAATATATAAATTTGCAAATCTCCTATTTCTGATTGGCCAAACCACTAATTTGCCAATCAGGAACAGAGAATCTGCAAATTTATATATTACACAAGCCAACAAAATATCCTACTCTTAAATGTATTTTTTATACTTGTAAACTTTATACTATATATATAGTAAAAAATATTATTTTTTACAAAGTATTATTTAATATTTTTTATAATTTTTTAGATTCTAAGTACAAGTTTCAAAACTATTAGTTATAAGAAAACACTTTAATAAAAAACTAAAAAAATTTCAAAAAAAGTTTTACAAGCCTAATTAACTGTTTAGTTATTAGTAAATATGCAGTAAATATGCAGTATTAATAAAAGTTCTTAAAGAATATGATTATATCTAATTAAATTTGCCAACTACTAGTAAAGTAAAAGACCAATGTATTTTGAAAATTATTTAATTGTAGATAGTATGCTTAGCTACTTGTTATATAAGCAATTATACTTTTATATGGGAAGTACTTTAAAACTATTATAAATAATTTGTATAACTTTTTATATTTAATTTATTATATTGGCCTATTAAAATAACTTTCTATTATGCTTTCATTAATCTAAATATTAAAAATAGGGGGCTATTTTTTATACACCTCAAATTTATTATTTGTACTGTACCCTCTGTTTTTTTTAAACTTTAAACAAAGATATCTTAATAGTCAAGGAACATGTCCAACTGAGTACAATTATTTATAGATCAAATGAGTTGACTTACTCAATTTTATATGTAAAATTATACAAAAAATTATTTAAATTGAATTTATTTAAAAGCATACATATAAAAGTTTCTTTAAATTTTAAATATATATATTTTGGTATTTAAGGGGGCTTCCAGAAATCAGGTGATTTTTTTTACTATAAGCTCACCTCACCCCTACCCCACCCCCACCTGATACCCCAATTAGCCAATCAGATTTTACGATTATTAAAAAGTTAGATATAATATTTAATAGTAAATAACTTTTGATCTACTGGGCCAATTTCGATGATTTAACTACCAAAATGATCCTCTCAATGAGAGAATTCTAGTAAGCCCAAAATTACTAAAATCCAATCACTGAATCCTAAGATTGAAATAGATTTGGGCTACTATAAAAGTTTTATAATTTATTAAAAAATTATAAACCATTTATAGAAACACAAATTTATTCTAATCTCTTGATCCTGTGATTGGATTTTGTGATTTGGACTTGCTAGAATTCTCTCATTGAGTGGATCATTTAAGTAGTTAAATCATCGAAATTGGCCCAGTAGATCAAAAGTTATTAACAATTAAAATTTAATTTTCAATTGTTAATAACTTTTGATCTACTGGGCCAATTTCAATGATAAAATGATCACTCAATGAGAGGATTCTAGCAAGTCCAAAATCATTAAAATCTAATCACTGGATCCTAAGATCGAAATAGATCTGTGTTACTATAGAAGTTTTATAATTTATTACATATGATCTGATTTTTGGAATTTATAAAAAAAGCTTATTTTTTTAAAACTTTAAAGCTATATAATTTTTGATCTACTGGTCCATTTTAAATGATTTTACTACCAAAATGTTTATCTCTTTGAGATGATTTCAACAAGCCCAAAATCATAAATCCAATCACAGGGTCATAAGACAATGCACTGTCAAATAGGTGACGCACCTAAAATTGGTTTGATTTATGTTAAACCAATTTCAGATGTGTCACCTATTTGATAGCACATTTTCTTATGCCCTATAATTAGATTTTTATAATTTTTAGCTTATTGAAATCGTCTTAAAGAGACAAACAGTTTGGTAGTAAAATTATTTAAAATGGGCCAGTAGATTAAAAATTATTTAGCTTTAAAGTTTTAAAAAAATAAACTTTTTTTATAATTCCAAAAATCGGAATATATGAATGAATTATAAACTATTTATAGTAACACAAATTTATTCTGATCTCTGAATCCTGTGATTGGATTTTGTGATTTTTGGCTTGCTAGAATCCTCTCATTGAGCTGATCATTTTGGTAGTTGAATCATCGAAATTGGCCTAGTAGATCAAAAGTTATTAACAATTAAAAATTAATTTTTAATTGTTAATAACTTTTGATTTACTAGGCCAATTTCGATGATTTAACTACCAAAATGATCAGCTCAATTAGCAAGCCTAAAATTACAAAAATCCAATTACAGGATCCAGAGATCAGAATAAATTTGTTTTACTATAAATGGTTTATAATTCTTTAACAAATTATAAAACTTTTATAGTAACATATATCTATTCTAATATTAGGATCTAGTAATTAGATTTTAATAATTTTGGCTTGCTAAAATCCTCTCATTAAGAGAATCATTTTGGTAGTTAAATTATTAAATTTGATTCAGTAAATTAAAAGTTATTAATTATTAAATATTGTTAATAAATCTATAATTTGGTCAAAAATAATTTTGTAACTTTGGCCAGAATTATAAAATTTTGGCCGGAATTATACCTGATACTTCAGCTGACCCACCCACCCCTCTGAAATCAGCTGATTTCTGGAAGCCCCCTAATACTCTTTTGTTTAAAGCTTTAGTTTAGTTTTTAATTTAAAGCAGAGGAATAGACATCTTTTACTAAAGTTGATAATTCAAAAACATAGTAAAAAATTAATTAACTTTAGTAGAAGATTCCTATCCCTCTGCTTTAAATTAAAAACTAAAACTTTAAACAAAAGAGTATTAAATGCCAAAGAATATATATTTAAAATTTAAAGAGCTTTATATATATACTTTTAAATAAATTCAATTTAAATAATTTTTTTGCATAATTTTACATATAAAATTGGATGAGTTAACTTATTTAATTTATAAGCAACTATATTCTAAACTATTATATATGAATATGTTTTTTGACTGCTATTAATGACTAGGCCAAATCTGGTATACTTTTTTTTTTTTTTTTTTACGTTTAGACTAAAGCATATGCTAGTCTTATTGGTTTTATTATTTGATAGTTTTGTATACATAAACAAGAGTAAAACTAGCCACACGTACAAATTTACCCTGCAAGCATCCAGTACCTGTTAAGCAACTCTGTCCCATTTTGGTGTCACTTCAGATTTTCAGTAACTGACGCATCTGCATTATACTGACACTCGCAGTCTGGTGCTACTCTAAACCACTAGGCACATTCCTTGCCCTTTATAAGATTCGTTCTGATCCCAGTACTGACCTCATTATGGTAGCACTATCAAAGATCATACATACTCTACCTCCTTACTCGAGACTTCCCAAACGGGTTTCTATTTTTCTGGTTCCTTGGATTTTTTAGTATAACAAACACCATTGTGCCTGAGAGCTCCCATTCAAGATAGTGGAACCAAGGTTACAGGTTTCGCACCCAACTGATACTGAGCTACAGTTACCGCAACACAGGTCTAATTTTCATTATCATTACTAGTGGGATTTGAACTTTCAACCTGCCACTTGGAGATAACAACCTGGCTACTTCTCTAAGTCGCCACACCCCTTATACTTTTTTTTTAAATTCTATAGATTTGTAAAACTCAAACAAAAAAAAGTTCATCAAATTTGGCTTATTAGTTGCAAAAATATCTTTGCTCAAAGTTTGAAAAAAATCAAACCATCTATTAAAACAAACTATGCAAGTTTTTTTTTAATTTTGAGCGAAGATATCTTAGTAACTACTAAGACAAATTCAATGAACTTTTTTGTTTGAATTTTATGAATCTATAGAATTCAAATAAAAAATATTTATTAAATTTGACTTAATAGTTACTGGTTATCTTTGCTCAAAGTTTTAAAAAAATTTAAAATGTATATTAAAACAAAAGCTGTGCCAAAATTTTTTCTAAACTTTGAGTGAAAATATCTTAGCAACTAACAAACCAAATTTAATAAACTTTTTTTTATTTGAATTCTATAAATTCATAGAATTTAAATAAAAAAAAGTTCATTGAATTTGGTTTGATGGTTGCTAGGATATTTTTACTCAAAGTTTAAAAAAAATTTTTGGTTCAGCTTTTGTTTTGATCTATATTTTAAATTTTTTTAAAACTTTGAGCAAAGTAACCCAGTAACTATTAAGTCAAATTTAATAAATTTTTTTATTTGAATTTTATAGTTCATAGAATTCAACCAAAAAAAAGTTCATTGAATTTGGTCTAGTAGTTACTAAGATATCTTCACTCAAGGTTGAAAAAAATCTTGCATAGTTTGTTTTGATATATGGTTTGATTTTTTTAAACTTTGAGCAAAGATATCTCTGCAACTACTAAGCCAAATTTGATAACTTTTTTTTGTTTGAATTTTACAAACCTATAGAATTTAAATGAAAAAGTTTGTTGGATTTGGTCAGGTCATTATTAAGATATTTTTGCTCAAAGTTTAAAAAAAATAAGGAAATACAAATAATCAATTTGAAGATATAAAAAATAGTTCTCCAATAAGCTATTTATCTTTATGATATTTAATATTTAAATTTATTTGATTGTGTATATAAAAAATATTTCTGAATTTTTTCTAAATAGACTTTGGCAACTTTGGCATATTTTATAGCACCTATATTATTTTTTTTAAATTAGAAAAAAGAAAGTATTAGTAAATACATTTTGCAAAAATACTACTGGTATATTGATTTTTTCAAATTTTAACAGGAATATATAATATTGAGCAAATTGCTATGAAAATAAAGTTGGTATTAAAAAAAATAAATATAAATACAGTTGCCTCTCTCTAATCCGAACCTCTCTAAACCGAACACTATTAAACTCTCTCTAAACTGAACAAAATCTTCTAGAACATTTGTAAATTTTATTATAAAGTTCAGATAAGCTATATATAACTTTTTGAAAACTGAACTTTTCCAAATTTTTACATAGTAAAAAAAAGCAGTCTCAGCAGTTCAAATTAGAGAGAGTTAACTGTATTTATATATTATTAAAATAATTAAGTTATATGTGATGCATGTGATAATGTCATCTGTAAACCATCTCTGCATTGATAAAGTTTAGTTTTTGTTAGTTTAGAGTTAGAGTGAGCACCTAGGTTTAGGGTTAGAGTTTGGGTATATAGTAAAATTGCTCAAGGAAACTTTTGTTAGAGCACAGAAGGTGGTTTCCTATGCAGATTTTGAGTAATACTGTAGGTTTCCGAAAATAAGCAACCTCCAAAAGAAGCTACCTCCAGATTTTCAGAAAAATTTTTATAAAAATCGTTAACAGTTGCTACATACAGTCAACCCTCCATAAATGCAATCTCCATAAATGCAATACCTCTCTAAATGCACGTTTTTTTCTATTCTGTAAAATGTTATTAGTGCTAAATGCACGTTCTATATTCTGTAAATGCACGTTCTCTTGAATAACATTTTATATCACACTAACCTCCCTAAATGCACATGGCCAATCAAATTTTAGTATTTAAGATAGGTTATACAGTTTTGGTAGAAGTTATACAAACTTGATGATCTAATTTTTAAAAGCTGCAATTTAATTGGCTCTCTCTAAATGCAAACCTCCCTAAATGCACGTTGTAGGCTTGTCCCTACGAGTTGCATTTATGGAGGGTTGACTGTATAAAACTTTTTTTTACTATGTAAACTTCAGAAGATCAAATAAGTAAAGTTGTTTAGCGTAACGAAATACACTTATAGTAAAAATTTCATGGCATTTGGACAACTTTTTATTAGTACGTTTTTCAATTTTTCGAAAAATTTAACAATCCGAAAATAAGCTACCCCACGATTTTTTGTATAACTTTTGGCCAAAAAGGATAGCTTATTTTTGGATAAATACGGTAAGCGATTTTTGTTGGTTTTTTTGATAAAACGAACGTTTGTTTTGAATTTTCTGATTATGTTATGTTATACGAGATCCTGAAATCTGATTGGTACAGTGATACATAAGCCGTTATCACTTATGTGACAAATAACTTTACTTATTAAAAATTACAGAGATAAATAATACTAGCAGATATATAATCTAAACTTGGATTAAAAATATAAATATAAAGTATTAATTTTTTTTTCAAAAATTAAAGAAATAAATAATACTACAATAGTAGAATATTTGGTATTGGATCTTTTATAATAATAAAAAGAAAAATTTATTCATTTTCAAAAAATTTAGAAAGATAGGAAATGCTTATAAGAGAACCTGAAATATATATAGATAGATCAAATATTAGTTTGCTTATTTTTGGCATTTTTTATACAGATCTTTTCTATTTATAGTATTTTTGCTTATTTTTAAAGTTTTTTTGCAGATCTTTTTATTTTTGGTAATTTTATAATTAACTGATCTATTTATGCATTTTGTTTATAAGCATATAATCTAGATAAGAATTGATATTATTTTAATACATTTAGAGGGTTAAAATTTATAATTGTTATATTGTTTGGGACCAAGAAAGGCATGCACTTAAAGAGGTTTTTCATATTATGCACTTAGGGGGTGTGCACTTAGGAGTGCGACTGTAGTTGTATATACCTAAAATTATTATCTGAAAAATACTAAAAAAGAACAATGACATAAGTTTTAATAAGAGCCAATAAGAGCGCTGACATTTATTATCTAATATCCATTTACTATAGGGGCTTACCCCCACCCCAGGTAAGATCTATAAATAGAATTTTAGCCAATCAAATTTAACTAAGGTAAGATTTTTCTTGACTCTCCACCTTCTAAAATATTACCTAATAAATGTCAGCGCCCTAATAGCTGTTTACTTCATTATGTTAAGAATGGATCTTAATACATCTTAAGTTTTGAATATTAGATTTTAGAGGAACTAGTTTGTTAAATCTGACAGTATATAGGCATTTTTATTGTATTTAATTGATGATCCAAATAAGATTGGCACTATCCCTTAATTTGTTATACAGGCATATTTGCCTGCGAAAATTTTAAATTTTTAAATTTTTTAAATAAAACCTTAAATATTAACTTTAGCTATATACTTTCTAAGTAAAAATAATAATATTAGTTCTGTTTTATCAACTTTATTATAAAATTTTTTTAAAATTATTAAAAAACTTTGGTGTAATAAAAGTTTAAAGTTTTTGTTTTGGAACTTTTACTATAGAATTTTTTTTTAGGTTTTCTCAAATTTTATATATCCCGTCTATAAAAAAAATTTTCACTTCTAATACAAGTCTTAATTTTTACAAGTAAATCAT
>QKWP01000082.1:537585-553343 GCA_003550325.1 Gigaspora rosea | reverse complement strand
CAACAATATTAGAATTATCCGAGGACAACACAATACCACATAGATTCCAGAACACTATATTTGAATTTGAAATTCACAAAAGTTCCACAAATAAACTAACGTATCTCAAACTCCGCCCATCTAAAGATCAAACACAGATCAACTGTACAACCAAAGGAAAACAAACATGGGAATTCCTCCATAAGAATTATTCGAAATTACCCCTAATTTAGTAATTCCTGGCAACACAAAATCCGACCACACTGTGCAATACTATAGCCAATAGAGTCAAACGAAAATCGACATATAACTAAAAAAAGTATACGTATTACTTAAGTTTGACAAACTTTTTATTCTAAATTGACGAAAGATAATTTTATATAATAGGACCATTTATTAATCACGAAACCCCCTAATAATCTAATTCGAAGTATAATAAACGTTAAATATTAAGATTTACCTGAAAATTTCTTAAATACATTGTGTCAGATTATACGAACACATAGAATAAAATAAAAATAATTAAATAGTTAAATATGCGGACACAATAAATTCATTTACCTAACAACAAAAAAAAAAAAATTTATATTACCAAGAAGTTTTTACCAATATTAGGTTCAAAAAACATTTCAAACTTACACAAATAACCATAGAATTAAATTATAACATAAAATTTCAAAGAGGAAAAACCGGGGTTGAAAAAAAAACTCCCAGCTCAAGGGTAAGCGCATACCTAGTTGACAATTACGCTGATCCGCTAATATGAGAAATATTTAAATATAAATTTATTAAAATTTTTATTTCTATAAAAAATTTTGTTACAGCTGATTTGAAAATAGTTGGACAAGTAATGATCATCAGTGAATTTTCAGTAATTATATTATGACAGAGTGAACCCCACGAAAGTGGTTACATTATTGATATAGATCACTATCTAAAATAGTAACCAACCTATCACTAATCCTAACTAAGTAAAATCTGAATCGATAATGTAACTATCTCTGTCACAGGTTTCATCTTTTTGTATTTTATTTACCAAAAATTTTCTGCATTTGTAGTAATTATGATTTTCGGTCACAATACAAATTTATATTTATTGGGTACAACAATAACAATTTAATGACATGAATACAATGTCATAGCATTTACCTTTATCACCCTAATGCTTATCCTATCTGTTTAGTATATTTATATGCTCAAAAGTTGATAATAAATACTGTTTTTTGTCAACTGATAGAGCTTAATTGAAAAGCAAGAAAGGCAGTAAATATCAACTAGATTTCTATAATAAACATATGTGAGCTAATAAACAAATAAAAAATATGATTAAGAGTTTGTGGGTTGGTTTCAAAGCCAATATCTAAAGAAGATGTTTCAGATCAAAGCCTTGTTAATATCTGTTTGAGTATATAAAAAATTATAAAGATAGTAAAAATTTTTATATTTTTTTATTTGTAATTTATTGTATCTGGTATCTTATTTTTATAAATAATATTATATTTATAATTTAGATCAAAAAGAAAATTAGTATGAATCAAATGAAAAATATTAATATTATAGATAAAACTATTAAAACTATAGATTTAACATCTGAACAATCTTTAGGCTTTTTATTTACAGCAAATTTTTCTATATTATTTAATTTACCTAGTATCAATAATAAATAAGTTATAGAAACTTTTGTAACAATAGAAGCATCTGTAACTATAGAGGTTCCTGGAACAAAAATACCAGATAGTAATAAAATATATATATGTTTTTAATTTTATAATTTATAATTTTTTAATTTATTGTTTGTTATAATTATTTATTATTTATACTATTTATAATGTTGGTATATTATAATTAATTTGAAAAACCTCATAAAAAATTAGTTTGTGCATTGGCTATCCTGTTTAATCCCGTTAATATTAAGACTTTTGAAAATATTGAAGAAGAAATTTCGGCATGCACATTTTTATACAATGGGTATATTTAACTTGGTCATATTTGCTATCGGATTTTAAGTACTTCTACAGCAAATTACTATAATTTAAAGCCTAATAGCCAATTATAGCATTTTTAGCTAAGATAAAGCATAAAAAAATTTACAATTATGTATTTATCAAGGGCCAAAAAATAATAATATACTAGCATCAACCAGTATAATACTTGATAATACTTGTTTATTATATTTATTTAATAGGTTTATAAATCTATTGTGCTTTTAAACATATAAGGTAAAAAGGGGTAATTTGGCGAAGTTAACATACTAATATAAAAGCTTTTTTATTTTAATATTAAAAAAATTTTTATTTTTTGTATTAAACTTTATATATGATTTAGAATTATTTTATAAATAATTAGTCATATAATATCTGTCTTAATGTGACATTAAATGGATTATAAATTGTATCAAAAAGCTTAATTTTAAAGAGGTAGGGGTAATTTGGTGAATTTATGGTATCTTGTGTGATCCAGTGGTAAGAATTGAATGATTTTTATACTATTCGATTCGTCTCGATGAGATGAATCGAATAATATAAAGTTTATCTGATTCTGATCACTGGATTACAAAATATCATCGATTATATGTTGCACAAAAATGATCCTTGGGGTATTTTAACGAAGTGTAAATGTGACAAAGAATTGAAAATATCTTTTGACCCAATGATCAGAACCAGGCGAGCTTGGTACCATTCGATTCGTCTCATCAAGATGAATCGAAAGGTATAAAAATTATTCAATTTTGATTATTAGATAAGGAGATATTAAAATTCGCCAAATTACCCGTATTTGCCAAATTACCCCCTTTTACCTTAATAATAATTATTATACAAGTTATAGAATTATGTCTGTGTCTCAGGTCTGACTATGCAAGTTGTAAAAACTATTTCAGCTCAGCTGATAATATTTCAGCACTGATTTTTAATATAAGATTGCTGAGATATTTTAGAGCCTCCACATTAAATGCAATGCCAAAATGTATTTGTCAAAACTGAAAGTATCTATAACATGTATAAGTTTAACACAATTTCAAAGTTTACATATTCTTCCACTCCTGGTTTGTGCAACTGAGTTGCACAGCTACTTATTTAACAATTGTATACATATGTACATACAAATATGATTACTATAAGTAACTAAATAATACCAATAATGAGATGATTTGTAACCAGTAATTAAAATTCAAATCTAAAGTTATGTACTCAAAAGAGCATAATTTAAATTTTTATTGTTCTCAAAAACTTTTTAGTATTTATTTTATTATAAATATATTGAACATTAATTTTTAAAGAATATTTATATTCTATACCTACAATTCATATACTAAGTTTGTGCTTATTTATTAATAATTTTTTAAAGGTTGCATACGATTTTTTATATTTTTTTTAATATAACACAATATGTTATACAATTCAATTTCTAATAATTTTGTCAAAACTTTAAGTGTTTTTCATATTTGCTTATAATTAAATAAGAATTTCTATGATATTTTACTAATGCTACTATTGGTTAATTTAATAAATTAGAATCAAGTTACTTTGTTATTTAACTACTTAAAATTTATACTAACAAATACTTTGTATCTTTTTACTTGCTTAGTATTAGCATATCATTCAATACAAATATATATAGTCTATAATAATGATACTCTCTATATAAACAACTCACTGTACAATTAATGAATCTTTTATTTTAAAAATCTTTAAAGGCTATTTTTTAAATATTTATTTGTTATTCATATTGTACAACTTTAAATATATGTGCTATATATAGTATGTATGTACCTATATATATATGTATATATATATACATATTTATACAGAATTTGTTATGATAAACACATTATCAAATTGATGAACATTTTATATAATTTATTGTTCTTACATAAATCTAGAACATAAAAATTTTATAAATATTCTCTTTGAAAATATTTCAAGAGGATAAAATGTTCTCATATAAGAGAGCCTTTTCTAAATATTAATGTTCTTAAAAAAAACTCAAATGTTTATTGAGAACTATAAGAACATTGTATTTTAAACACTGTTTGTAACACCAATAAGATAATTACAAGTATGATATAAGGTATGATAATAATTAGTAATTATTATAAGACTATTGTTAATTGATACCAGGGGATATTAATATTCGGGGTGCTAAATCTCAAAAGTGTACTAAGTAAACAGGATCGGGTACTCTAAGTAAAAATGCTCAGGACCCCCAAAGACCTCGTATAGTATTGTGTAA
This sequence comes from Gigaspora rosea, assembly GCA_003550325.1. Taxonomy (NCBI): domain Eukaryota; kingdom Fungi; phylum Glomeromycota; class Glomeromycetes; order Diversisporales; family Gigasporaceae; genus Gigaspora; species Gigaspora rosea. The sequence goes on along the minus strand of QKWP01000082.1, from coordinate 549,134 downwards.
TTATGTGTAACACTAATATATTTAAAACCCAAACCCTAATTCTAACTAATATATAAAAGTACCCTAACCCTAAATTTAATAAAAGATTATTATAACATATGGGTGGATACTAATATCTCCTGGTGTAAAATACATAAATACTTATTATAATAAAAAAAACTATACACAATAAATATATATTCATTGGATGCACACCAGCCAAATAAAGCTGCCCTATAAGAAAAGTGGTCTGGGATTGTACAGAAAAACAGTGTATAGGCACGTGGCTAAGTGGCATATGCTATGGGCTGGGTTTGCACATGCATGGTTTGAGATGACACATGAATCAGCAGATTGTGTTGATCTGTATATCTGTGCCAATATAATGTAAAATTACGTAAATCATATATGCCTTTTGTAGCAGTTTACTAAGCCAATTGGCACAGAAATGATAGCATGTAATGGACCAGGTAAGTAAATATAAACTTATAGTTCGCTTTTTAATAAAAATTTTATTAGAAAAGGACCTGATAATAGTTGAAATACGCATATATCTGGAAACTAAAGCAGTTGAAAATGTGTAAAATCTTGCAAGGAATCTTTTTTCTTCAAATATCCAGAGAGGTTTACTTGTGAGTTTTTGAGACATTGCAATTTTATTTAAAAAAAGTCAGTTGTGATCCTTTGCTCTTATTGTTCTTTGAGAAACGAGCCAGCATGTGTCACTTTTAACATATGCCATTCTGTGAAATGAAAATGTGCCATCATGTACAACATGCATGCTATCTGATACATGCTATTCTGTGTAATGTTATATAACGTGCTACCCCTTACCATAGTTCCATGTCATTTTTAACTGTGCTATTTCATAAAATGTGCATATGCGTGCCACATGATCTGTACTATCCCATGCATATACACTGTTTTCCCGTGCCATACACTGAACCACTTTTTTTATAGGACTAGATTAAATTTATTAGAAATGCTTTATTAATATATTAGTTCTATCGATGTATAATTAAAATTAGCGATGCAAAGCATTAGACAGTGTTTTCCCACCTGCATAAAGCGGGCCAGCTATTAATCAGGATTGTTTTTTTTTAGTAGGAGAATTTGTGATGTTTAGCATTAGCTGATGGTTCCCCACCTGCATAAAGCAAGCTGGCCATAGTTACAAAGAATTTGCATTTACTGCGAAAATGGCAGTATTCACTAAGTGAGTGGGATTGGGTGTGAAGTCTGGAATGTGTTCTCCAAATACAAATGAGGCTTTTGCTCTCAATTCTGCCTCTTTTTATTTTATACTTACTACAATGCGATTTTATTTTCTTGTTTTGTGAACTGTTTTGCAGATTTTATTCGTAAAATTATTAAATGTTCTTTATATTCACTCGCGGAATGAAATGATTAATGCGAATGAAATGAATTGTACGTAATGGTAAATAAGTATTTATTTTCTTGTTTTGTGAACTTGTTTTGCTGTTTTTATGTAGAAAATTATTAAATGTTCTTTATACTCACGAGCTGAATGAAATGATTAATGCGAATGAAATTAACTCCGATGAAAAAAATTTCCTGTTATTTTCGTATGACCAATATTGATGTTATTGTTTATATTATATTAGCATGTGAAATTTTTTGGTCGTGACATTTTGCATAAATGATGATGTCATTTTATGCAGAAAAATCAAGGCAAAAAATGTACATGATCATATCACATAAACAATAAGATTTCTTAATATGTATATGCAAAGAGGAGTTTAAATTTCCGTAATGTATGTACAGAACGTCAATTTTATATAGTTCTATATTTAGAAGCTAAAAAATTAGCCAAGAGTTACGCATTTTTAAATAAAGTGATAAAATCTTTTCGGGCATTTAGAAATAAGATATCAGAATAATCAGAGAAACAGTGATATTGGTGACTTGTGTAATTAATGAGCGATATGAGAGTTAATAATTTTAATAGATAAATCAGTAATAAGAATTTTATTGCTGCATAAGTTTTTAAAAATATATAATAAAGTTCGCTCGAAGAAACATCATCGATTGGTAATTCATAAAAAACTATTTCCCATTCATTAAATAAACCAACGATCTGCTACTTAATGGCATAGTAGTACGACCGGCTGTATTTCTTGTGTAGTGATATTAATGTTATTCTGTCCGGCTGTTTTCTCGTCGTACTGAGACTGCGTGGTTATTATTATCCAGTGTCCCAACGTATCGTGGATACTGTGGTTGTTGCTTGTTGATAGAGAATTAACCCAAAATATCGACAACCGAAGCCTTGAATTATCCGCTCGCCAAACCAAATATAACACGCATCATTCGATACGGCTGTCTGGATTTTGTTGGTTTGGGTTGGTTGTCCCGTTTCTGCCTTTCACTATTTTGAATTATAAGCCGGAAATTAAGATTTCCTGATTTTAATTTACTATATTTTTCAAAATTTCACGTCACACGTAAATATAACACTTCTTTAATAAATGCCTTTCTCCATTGATAACTATGATATCTATAACTATATTAACAATGAGCCAGAAGATGAAATTAATCTTGGGATTTCATATTTAAAATTGGGTCATTATGTTGACTCATTGGATCAATTTTATTTTATTTTAGATATCAATTCTAACAATTTAACCACATTAATTCTCCGTGGAATAACTTATTCTAATCTAGAAATGCACTTTCAGATGCACATAGATCATTAGAAATCGAGTTAACAAGCCCAAGCTCTTTTATTTTGCGTGGTGAAACGTACTTTATGTTAGGAAAATTTAATGAAGCTCTTATAGATTTCAATAAAGCATTTGAGATTAATCCAAATAATGAAATTTATTTTGAAATTCCAATTATATGGTAAGGCTCTTCTATGCTTTAAAATTGCATCAGAACTTGGTCACAGTAATCCTGAATCATTAGTACATTCTAAAAATGCACTTCAAAAACTTATAAATACATTATTATTTCATGAAGAATCATTTTATTCACTAAAGCAATTTGATAAAGCCCTTTTATACAATGATAAAGTATTAGAAATTGATCGGAAAGTATATTATTCATTGGGACAATATTATAAGGCAATCTTGGATTTAAACAAAGCATTAGAAAATAATCCACTTGATATGGCTACACTATTTTATCGTGTGGAAATATATTTTAATCAAGGTCATTATGATAAAGCATTTTCTGATCTTGAAAATGTTTTAGAGCAATATGACGAAGATTTATATAACCTTGGAATGTCCTTAGAAATTAGATCAAATTATACCAATACATTGATCCTTCAAGCAAAAATTTGCTTTAATCTAGAAAAATTTAGTGACACAATACAATTTTTAAGTAAGGCCTTAGAAATTGACCCCAAAAATAAAATTATATTAACCCTTCGTGGAAGTGCATATTTTTATTTGAATCAACATAATAATGCGATTTAAGATTTAAATCAAGTTTTGGAAATAGAACAAAATAATTTTTTTGCGTGGAGAGGCTTTCTACTGTCTTGGATGTACTCATGAAGCATTTGTAGATTTTAATGAAGCATTAAAAATTGAGCCTAATAATATTTATATGTTAATTCTTTTTGGTGAAGCTTATTTGAATTTAGAACATTATTATAATGTGCATTCGGATTTCGATAAAGCAATAAAGATTTTGCCAACACATATGATAACACTAATGTTTCAAAGTAAAATGTAATTATCTTTCGGATTACTAGAATATTCATGAACATGTATGAACAAAATATTAGGTATTGAGCCAAATAATCCGTATGCATTATTTGGTCGCGGTGAAATTCGGTTTAGATTGCAATATAATTATATTCTTAATTATTTAAGTAAATCATTAAAATTGAGATAGATTTTGTGTTAGCGTTAATTCTTCGTGGAATAGCCTATTTCAGCCTAAGAAAATGTAATAAACTCATGAAGATTTTAGCAAAGTATTCGAAATTGAACCAAATAATGAGACCACAGTAAAATATTTAATAGACGCCTTTAATGGGTATGATTTTACATCTATCAAACATTTCATGATAAAAGGTTCTAAAAAATTTGAAATAAATAATATGCTTTGTGGAGAAGAATATTCTAGACGTAGACAATTTGATTACGCACTTTTATATTTTAATAAGGTATTAAAAATCAGTCCAAATGATAAAAAGCATTGATTCTTAGTGCAAAAAATTTTCTTCAATTTAAAAAAATATGAAAATGCCATTAAACATTTGAATGAAATATTAAAGTTGAGCGACAATGATATTGCACTATTTTATCGAAATGAAGCAAATTTAAACTAGGACGTCACAAAGAAAGTCATTTAAACACAGAAAAATTATCAAAGATTTTAGAAATTGAATTTAATAATGAATGCATTTATTTTATATAACACTGATATCAATTTCAAACTTTGACAATTCAATAAAACTATTTTAGATCTTGACATTGCAAACTTAAACAAATGATATAGAAATGTTTGATTCTCCGTGGAAAGACTTATTTTTTTCTAGAAAAAATATGATTTAGCACTTTTTGATTTTATCAAAGCGTTAAAGTTGAGCCTAATAATATATTTACAGTAATTAACGAATATCTTGCTACTGTACAATTTTACATTTTTATAAAAAAAAAAACGAAGTAATTTTTTTTTCATCAATTTATTCAAGATAATAGTGTACTTGTAAAATTTAAATTATTAGTGAAAATAGTATAGAAGTTGAATGTATTTCATCTCAAATGGCTTGGAAAAAGCTTGGAGAAGCTTAATGTATTTGTGAATATGATGGTATAAATTAATCTAAAAATCTTATAGCATATCGAAAATTTAAATCGCTTAATTCCTTGTCATATCGACCATTTGAAATAGGGCTTTCATATAGCCAAAGATCTACCAGGTTATTTCCCTGTAGTGGTGGCACAGCAAAATCTTGGCTAGGATCGATCGTGTTACGTTACACCTGTTTGGTTTATGGATCAGAGATCTGCGCCACAATGATCAACAAACCTGGCAAAGAATTAAAAGAATTTTTGAGAATGATACTCAGCATTTTAACGACTTAAAATTCTGAAATTGCTAATTTATTCAGTGAAAAAAAAACCAAATTTGTCAAAAATTCATGTAATATATTAAAATTTCGATTAAAATATTTAATTTAGGCATCTTATTGGTCGACATATAAATTTTCAATCTCCACTTCACTGACACGGAGGGATATGAAAATCGATTTTATAAGTTTGTACTGCTTAATATAAAAAATTATATTTAAAAGATATTCAAATAAGGAAGATGGGCTTTGCCATCTATCGCGCTAGTGAAAAATAATGTTTAAAGCTTTAATAAAGTTAAAATTTGGATAATTAGTTTTGTGGCCAATCTATTAATGTTCCAATAAGAGTAAAATTCAATGCATCCGCATATTCATTAGCTTTTTTATAGCCTTTTTTCCCCACGTGAAAACCTGTTACACCAACTAAATAACCTAAATGATTTGGTAGATTTTTTTTCATTACCCAAGGGCCTCCACTTGCACCAGATCCAATATGTAAAGGAACCTTCCATGCAATTGTTATTTTCGGGTATTCTACAAATTCTAGTGTTGAGTAACCTCTCCAAACGCAATAGCCTCTCCAAACGCAATAGTATTTCCCGTCTTTAGGACAATTTGGGATTTCACCATTATATGGATACCCAAATATAGCAATGCTTACTGGACTTGGTGGAGTTAAGCCCCAAGCAAAACTTCCTGTTTGAAGTTTTAATTTACCAGGATAATCAAATTTTATCACGGCATAATCATCGACCCTCGATTTTATGAAACTTTTTGGCACACTAAGCCCTATAACAGGAATTTTTCCTAAAGCACTTGGTTTACCATTATTATAACCAGGAGCAAAAATTACATTTGTAGAAGATTCACCCTCCTTAGAATAAAGACAATGTGCTGCAGTAATTCCTGTATTTCCATCACTAGTATCAATTACACTAGCAGTACAAACACTAACCTTACCAGATAATATAAAAAATAATTTTCCAACTGCAAGTAGGTAGTCTGATTCAACATCTGGATTAATAGAATCAGAATCAGATACACTTGCCAAAAGATGACCTTTTTCATTATTACTTGTAGTTTTATTCAATTTCCCAATAGGTGAGAACATAGGTATTGCATTTAACATTTTTCTTGTGTCCAATAATCAATTACATTTTCAACGTTGTGCGTTTTACTAAAAATAGATTGTGTGAATACATTTTTGATAATTATCAAGAAAATCAATATATGTGTAATATGTTTCTTGTTCATATTTAAATCAAGGTTTTTGATAATATCAATTTATTTTTGTTAAATAGTTATTTGATCTTAATTACAAATTTGATACATGTACCATTCGTTCTGTTAACTGTATTTATATATTTTATGAAATATATATAAGGACTTTATAAAGTACATACTTTCTATTTCCAGGGCATAGTCTACATATTGTTACGATGCAAATTAGTAGTTTTATGCATCATTCAAGATCTGTTAATATTAATTACTAACATTATAGTTACTTAAGAGAAATTTTTCATACCAAATTTTGTAAATGTCGGGGATGTTGATCTTGAATATAAACAAACCTGAAATAGTGTTCCGATCCGTTACAAACCCCGGCCCGGATCACCCGAATGGTAAAAGAAATTCCTCAACGTAGAGTTCAGATATCCGGATAATTATTCGAATATCAAGAGTAAACGGATATTCGAATAATAACGGATAATTGATATTCAATAGTAATTTAGATAATTGAATAATGGATTGGAACTCTACCCGCAACGGGTCACCCGGGAGTGGATCACCCGGATCATCTAGTGGTTAAAGAAATTCTGCAACGCGATTTAAAAAGTAATTATTTTAAATTATATTTTATTTATATGACACTTACTGTAAATATAATTTTAGTACTCAACAACGGAGATAAATTGTAAATATTTATGAGGTTGAATAACTTATTTATTGCGGTTTGTGAAATTTTTAAATCGACTATTCTGATTTCTAATTTCCTATAATTTTAACATTATTTTGATGATGCAATTCATATTTTATAAAGACTTATATATAATATATATTTATATAGCATACATACTTTTTTTTTTTAAAAAAAATAAAAAAGTCTAATTATCAAAAATTATATCACCATATGTTGCCAAAAATAAGCTACCTTTTTTGATGATTTTTAACAAAAAAAAAATCCAGAATAGCTTATTTTCGGGTTATTTACTATTTTAAGTAATTTAAAGTACAACAAAAAGGTAGCTTATTTCAAATACAAAATGCTAACAAGTAAAATTTATAAAATAAATAAATATGCTGTAGACAATAAATAAATGGGGGCAGCATTAACTAAAACAAGCCCTATAAAAAAAGTTTGTCAAATAATTATTCCAAAATTGTTCCAAAATTGTTTGATTATATTTTTAGTTTTTTTGTTTATTTTTTGTCAAGTTTCTGTTAAGTTTTTGTTCAAAAAAATGTTCAAAATGGAGTCGATTTTTTGAACAATTTTTTGAACAAGATTTATATGATTTCCGTACAAAATTGTACATATTAAGATAGACTTTGTTTAATTTTTAATTAATAATTGCACCATTAATATGCATTAACTATCATATATTTATATAAAATGTATTAAGCTAATGTCCTATAAATACTCAATAAACGTTCTATTGCTGTTACAATATTTTGCTTATATAATAACTATTTTATTCAATGTTTGTTTTGATAATTTATTAAACATGTACAAACTATATACGGTTAATGTACAAATGAATTACTGATTTGGTTCATCTTAATGTCGCATATATATATCAATATATACTACGTATTAACTATGCAGTTATTTTTCTGAAAAAAAAGGAAAAAGAATTAGATTTCAACTTTTAATATATACTTCAAAATATTATATACGATCATATCATACTTTTGGTCTTTGCTTTATTAGATGCTTTTGAAGAACGTTTTTTGGCATTTGTTTTAAGGTTTGCAGCTTCTGTAACTTCATTAATAGGATTATTATTTTGGGTTCTAGTATGAGTTCTATTAAATCATAATATTGTGAATTAGATAATCAATATTAGAATAGAACAACTAAACTTTTGAATACCTATAACTAAATTATAAATCATGATATATTAACATACTTGGAATGTAATATACGATCAGAAGTTTGAGATTTTTTATAATCCGAACTGGCATCTTAAATTTCATTGACATTTGGTTGTCGAAGAGTAGTTGATGGAGCACGAGAGGCAGACTTTGTACTAATATCAGTAGTCAATCCTGCATTACTCAAGCTAATATTTTGAACTTTATTGACATTTGGTTGTTGAAGAGTAGTTGATGGAGCATGAGAGGCAGACTTTGTACCAATATCAGTAGTTAACCTTGTATGATTCGAACTGACATTACGAACTTCATCGACATTAAGTCGTTGAAGAGTAGTTAATGGAGTACGAGAGGTAGACCTTGTACTAGTATTAGCAGTTGACCTTGTATTATTTATTGGACTTGGAGTTCTAGTAGCTTCTAAAGGCTGATTGTGATTGATAATCTGAATGTTAAATATAAAAAAATCAATAATAATATTTTTATTAATAACTTATTATAGTTTACTTACGCTAGTTCCAAGACTAGATATAAATTCTTCAAGAGACTCGCGTGTTTTAGTAGAAAGATCTTTATTTACAGATTTATAAATAAAAAAGATAAGTTTATAAAATTTAACAACTAAAATAATAACTATACCTTTATTCTTCTTTTTGCTATTGTTAGATAAATTACTATTCGTCTTGCATTTTTCTGTATCACCTATTTGAAGAATAAGTCAATTAAATTTTTATAAATTTGTATAATATTATTTATTCACAATATTACATACGTTTATTGTTAATTATCCCTCGCATCATCCGTCTAATAGCCCAATCACAAGCCATAAGAGGAAATGCTAGATTTTTGCATTTGAACTAATAAAATATTTTTGTTCAATTATTTTGAAAAATATTAATAAAAATAATTAAATTATGAATCATACGTACTCTTTTAATAATTTCACTTTTTTCATTCTCAGATATTTTTCGAAATTCAGATACATTATTTTCATATTTAGCTGTTATTATTAAATGAAGAGATTCCTAGAATTAAAAAATTAAATAAATTTTAAATCAATAAATTGTAAATAGATAATTATAAAGAAAAATACAATTAATAATATTATTACCCGATAACTATTGTATATAGGCTTATCAATCTTGAGAAATTTGGGAATATTGATATACATTGTCGCACTTGGTTTTTCAATTGGCATTGGCTTTTGAACCATGAAACAATTTTTTAGCAATTATGTAAAAGCAAAACTAACTAAAACCATCAATATATACAATTGTATCTTTGTTATCAGTACTCTCCGTTTCTGAACTAGATGAATCATTTTTCTTGTGATTCCTCTGATTGGATTTGGAATTTTTTTTCTCTTTTTTTTTTTAGATGCATTGTTATTGGTATCGTCTAGAGTAGGTTCCATTCTTTGATTATTAATCTTATTATAAGTAGTTTGGAGTTTCTCCAAAGTTTCTAATCTTTTAACCAAAGCTAAGAGCAGTGTCATTAATCACCTAATTATTTTTTATCAGAGGCCTACCCCCTCTCCCTCTTCCTCAATATATAAATAGTCAGGTTCTTATATATAATTTCAACTTTTTTTACCCCTCCACCCCTAAAAAATCACCTGGTTTTTGTTACTCCCCTAATAAATGATTCGTTTTTGAAATGGATTCATCTTCAATATCTGAGCTTTGTTCACTTCTATATGTTTCAGATTCGGAAATAAACTGAGATCAATCCTCTCTGTCACTTGTATTTGCACTTCGATTACTTTCGTGTGTTCTTTTTTTTTTTATTAATAACCATCGTCATAGAAATAAAGAATAAGTCGTGGTCTATTTTAGAAAGTATAATAAGTAAGATTTTTTATCTGACATCTTTTATTAATCAACTTTGACAAATACCTTGTTATACCAGCTTGAGTAATAATTCTCTAAGCTTCTATAAAAAAGTGCATTCTTCAAGTGAAAAACAACTAAGTTGAGAGGCCTTATTCCAAGAGAGCAAGAACTAGAAACGTTCAAGTGAAAAATAACAAATTAGAAAGACCTTATTCCAAGAGAGCAAGAACTAGAAACGTTCAAGTGAGACACAAATTAGAGAGGCCTTATTCCAAGAGAACAAGAACATTCATGTGAAAACAACAAATTAGAGAGGTCTTATTTCAAGAGTGCAAGAACTAGAAACGTTCAAGCGAAAAAAATTAGAGAGGTCTTATTCCAAGAGAGCAAGAACTAGAAACGTTCAACTGCAATATGCTAATTTTGAAGAAACTTGTTTAACTAATTTTATAAATATGGTAAAAGTATGTGTTTATTTTAATACTTCTAAGTTAAAGACAAAATATACTGATTACGATTTTTTCTTCCTTTTGACAAAAAATAAATATTAAATTAGACTCTGCTTGTATTACATCATCTAATTTACTGATAAGTATTATTATTGGTAGTTTGTAGTCTAATGCATGCAGAGTTTATTTTTAAAATATTTCAATAATCGTCATAGATAAAAAAAAAACAAAAAAACCTAAATTAGCAAATTTTTTTCTTACTTGAAAAAATAATAAAATATAACATATGGGCTAATTTTTGGAATTTATAAGTAGAGTGTATTTTTTTTAAAACTTTAAAGCTAAATAACTTTTGATCTACTGGTCCATTTTAAATAATTTTACTACCAAAATGTTCGACTCTTTGAGACGATTCCAACGAGCCCAAAATTATTAAAATCCAATCACATAGTCGTGTGATAATCCGCTGTCAATTAGTGACACACCTAGAATGTGGGGTTGATTGGTTAGACATAGGTCTAACCAATCAACCCCACGTCCTAGGTGCATCACTATTTGACAACGCATTATCTCACGACCCTGTGATTGGATTTTAATGATTTTGGGCTCGTTGGAATCGTCTCAAAGAGTCGAACATTTTGGTACAGTGCGGGACAGCATAAGATATCAAATATTTTTAAAAGCGCCAAATTTAGACAAGGACATCATAAGACATCTACTTTTTATATACAGGCGCCAAATTTGAATAGGGACAACGTAATACATCCAATAAATGCGCCAAATTCGATAATCTACTAAATAAACTTTTGCGCAGCGATCACGATCAGATAACAAAAAAAAATAAATTGCATTCCGATATCTTGAATTACCGATAATACTTAAAAAACCTTTTAATTTTTTTCTCTTAATTTCTACGCTACAACTAATCTATTAGTTACATGCAGAATTTTTAAAAACATTAGTTTTATCAGATTTAAGAAGATTATTAGAAATTAATCTGAATGATGCAATAGACTTAAGCAATCGTGAAATAACTTATCAAAATATGCACAACCTCTGCAGATTTAAATAAATTATTAGGAATTGATCCAAATAATGCAACAGCTTTAATTACGTCACTTTGATTTTTTTTTTTTT
>QKWP01000082.1:459329-535723 GCA_003550325.1 Gigaspora rosea | reverse complement strand
AAAAAAAAAAATAAAATAAAATAAAAATAAAGAAAAAAACACACCTTTCATACAGATACTAGCCCATTTTCTCACACACCTTGCGAGCCATGGCCCACCATTAACAACCTCTGCGACTGCATCTGATGCTTGGATTTTTTGTTTGCCATTGAATAACAACCGGAGATAATACATAACTGCCGTGTAACGAGTTTTCTCAGTATCTGAGAGTTGCTCGTTACGGATTACATCATTCACAAACTCGATTGTCTTTTGAATTTCTTTTTCGTATTCAGTCAGACCCTCATTACTTCCGCTTTCACTTTCATTCTCACTTGGAGATTCATTAACGACTGTCATTGAATTAGTGGAAGGAAAAAATTGTGAAATTTTTGATGTTCCTACCGCCGCTTCCCTTAACATTTTATTTTTTCTTTGTTTCGTTCGTTTTGAGTTCCCAACATAAACGGCGGGGCGCTTTTTTTTTTTGAAACTTGCTGCTGACGCAGCGAGGAGACGATTAATGATTAAATTCGCCCTTTCACTATCAAGTTCATTATCGTCCTCCTCAAAATCAGAAATGTCCTCTTGAAAGTCATAATCATTGTCCGCGTTTGAAACGTCGCTTTCATACTCTTCGCTTGACCAAAGAACAATATTTTTTTTTGCTTTGGTGGCATTGGCGGCGGTACTGCTGGTGCTGATTCTGGTAGCGGTACTGCTGGTGCTGATTCTGGTGGTGGTGCTGGTTCTATTGGTGGTGTCGGTATTTACATCCGCTTGCCGTGCGGAACGAGCTAAATTTGCTCTTTCTTGCCGTATCTTTCTTGATTTCGAAGTCTTTGCCATTATTAAGATTGATAACGGTTAAATCAAGATCATTTTAAATCTTTTTAATTTGGAAAATTTTGATTGGTTGGGTTCACGTGATCGAACATCATCGATTTTTATTGGTTTATACGGCATAATCACATGAATTTCCCCGCGCCAAATTCACCACCTACATATAAAGTAGACAATATTCGAAGCATTATAACATGACCAAAAATAAAAATAATAGAAAATCCTCTTCCAGAAATATAGGTTTACTTAAAAATTATCAATCTGGAAGAGGATTTTTTTATTTAATGATTTTTTGTCAAGTTATAACATTTTTTTGTAAAGCAATTTTTATTTGATATCTTATGCTGTCCCGCACTGTAGTAAAATCATTTAAAACGGACTAGTAGATCAGAAGTTATTTAGATTTAAATTTTAAAAAAAATACACTCTACTTATAAATTCCAAAAATTGGCCCATATGAAATAACGCATATCTTGTCATACTATAACTAATAGAAAGTTGACTGTAGTGTTGGTTTAATTTGAATCATTAGTAAGTTAAATTGATATGAGATTATAACTATAAAAACTATTATTTATTTTAAAATTTTGATTTTAAATTAAAAAGGGTGAGAGTTTTGTGTATTTTCGCATGATACTATTTGTAAAAAGCTGAAGAGTAGTAGCAAAATCTTGATCTGAGTATATAGTATCAGAAACTTTTTTTAAAATAATCAGATTGCTAAATATCAATTTGTATTAACTATGATACTTTATATACTATATATCGATATTTCATTAATTTATATTTGATAATTTTGCAATAGAAATTTATTAAAAAATAATGCCTGAAGCCTTAGTCTGGTGTGCTTGTAGTATCTGCTCACTAAGTGAAGATGGTGGCTTATGGAAACTAAAAAGTGCTAGGGTTCGACATCGAAATCGTGATAGATGAAATGCGCTAAGTGCCAGCAATGATTTGGAATTATCAAGCAGTATTCAAGATCAAGAATCATATAATTTTTACCAAGAAACATTTGAATCTGAATTTTATAACTTGGAAAATGATAGTGAATTTGAAAAAGAATCAGAAAGTAATGACGAGTTGAAAAGTGCTGATAAATTTGAGAATGGACTAGAAAACAATAGCGAGTTTGAGGAATTTGAAAGTATTGATGAATATGAAAATGGGTTGGAAAGTAATAATGAATTTGGAAATGAGTTAGAAAATAGAGATAATAACGGGTTAGAAAATAATATTAATTTTGAAGATAGTTTAGAAATTAATAATAAATTTGAGGATTGGTCAGAAAGTAAAAGTGTTAATTCAAGTAAAACTAGTACAACTTTTACAGATGATGAAGGTAATTTCTTAATTATTATATCTTTTTCAATTATGAAATATAACTTAGTAAAAATTTTTATTTTATTAAATAATAGAAAATATACCTTTATTATCTTCTGAGCTTGCTACTATGATTCGACTTCTCAAAGTTAAAGCTCAAAATAATCTTACCGATGAAGCCTTTCGTGAAATCACAAAAGCTATAATGATAAAACCGATGAGCTTATACTTAATCAAAAAAAAGTTATCATTGTTAGTTCCATTTAAACCTATGTGGATAGACATGTGTGTTAATACATGTTGTGCTTATACAGGTGATTTTAGCAATCTTAATGAATGCCCATATTGCAAAAAAGGGTGATATCAAAGAAAAAATAAAGCATATCAGCAATTTGCATATTTTCCAATTGTTGACCATCTAATATTTTAATATCAAGATGTAATCCAAGCAAAAAATTTGCACTATCGTGCAGAATATACTTCAAGGCCAGAATACTATAACAATGAAATAATTGGTGATGTATTTGATGGTCAACATTACAAAAATCTTGTAAAAGAAGGACATTTTAAAGAAATTCATGATGTTGCATTATTAGCATCAATTGATGGCTTTCAAATATTTAAACAAAAGACAGATGATTGTTGGGTTTTATTATTTATAAATGCCAACTTACCTCCAGAACAACGTGTAAAGAAAGAAAATTTTCTCATATCTACAATTATACCTGGCCCTAAAGGACCGAAAGATCTAAACTCTTTCTTATTACCTGCTATAGCAGAACTACATCAATTAGAAGAAGGAATAGAATGTCCTGAGATTCAGTATGATGGTACATTTGTACTGCATGGATGTGTACTTTCTTGGTCTGGTGACACACTAGCGCTTACGAAATTAATAAGTCTAACAGGACATAATTCATATAAAGGATGTCGTTATTGTAATATAAAGGGTATTTATTCTTCACATGTATATTATCCTACAACACCACCCAGAGGTCAAGGTGAAACTTATGATCCAGCAAATCTACCACTTAGATCCTATAATGAATACAAAAGACAAATACAAGAAATTCAAAATGCACAAACGACAGTAGAACAAAATCAAGCAATTAGACATTACGGGATTTCTTCCAAAAAAAGTGTTTTATTTAATTTTAACTCTACAAGCTTTCCAGAGTCATTTCCAGTAGATATTATGCATTTATTTTATGAAAATATCGCTGGTTGTATGCTCAACTATTGGATGGGATCATTTTTTACTGACTATAATCAAAACAATGGCGAATATATTTTATCTAAAGAAATGTGGAATAAAATTGGAAAGGAAATGGAATCAGCTAAAAAAACAATACCATCAAGTCTTGGCCATCCATTGCGGAATATTGGTTTACATCACAATGGATATAAAGCAGAAGAATGGTCAAATTGGATTACAATGTATTCATTACCATTTCTTAAAAATAGACTGCCAAAAAAGTGTTATAAAGGTTGGGGCTGTTCGTAAAAGCTGTCCGACTATGTCAAAAGCAAATAATAACTCATGATAATTTAAATAAAATTAAATTATACCTATTAGCTTTTTATTCACACTATGAGAAGGAATATTACCTTGGGCTTTCTGAACGTCTAAGTGCAATGAGAATATGCATACATTACATGTTGCATGTGTCAGAAAGTATTTTACAAATGGGACCTTGTTGTATAACATGGCAATACCAATAGAAAGGGTATGTGGAATGTTACTTCCACTAACAAGATCGAAGCTTCATCTTTATAAAAATCTTTCTAATAATATTCAATTACTAGAAATTTTTAATTGCTTAAAATTTAATCAAACGATTTATAATCAAATTTTCCCACCAATTTTACCTAAAATATATGATGAAAACCTTGCATATACTGGAGAAAATAGTCAAGATTTTTATTTCCCCTCAACCAATTACGAGTTATCACAAAGTGAATTAAGAAAAATTAAACAACACTTTTCTACCATATCAGATGTATCAGGCTTGTAACTTATGTCTTTTAGCCATGAAGGAACAAAATATGGACGGCTTAGAATAAAAGATGGTCATTATATTGGATCAAAATGGATTCGCCGAAATGAAGATTGGTCACGAATTAATTACACCATTATGGTAAAAATTGAAGTTGATATTTATGCAAACTATCCAAAACGACCATTAGTATTTGAAATTCGAGATTTTTATGCAATTGTTAAGTATTATTTAACATATGAATTTGAAGGGTCTAAAGCAATGTTAGCTTATATTCAATGGACATCACCTGTTGAAAAGATGATGTTGGTGTAAAAACATTTAGGCGATTGGGAGTATATGCATTTATTGATACATCTGCAATTGATCATTGTGTTGGGTTTATTGAAATTGAAAATTTATTTTATATTGCAGACAAAGAAGTTGAAAATGAACAATAATATTTCTTAAAAAAAATCTCTTTTACTGTATAGCATACAATAAATACAGTAGATACAGCAAAATATAATATAAGTTAGAAATTTCAATTTAACAAATAAAACTATTGTAGTAAACTAATTTAGTATATGGTGCGTTTTGTACAGAGAATAGAGTTGGGAGCACTGAATGTATAGAGAATAAATTGTGTTAACAAAACCTTCGTGAAAAAAATTCTTTAGATCGATCGAACTATCACATGGCCTACATGACCCATGGAATGTTCATAATGATTAATTAATAAAATAATATTACCCATAATAGAAGTAAAAATGGCATGGTTAGTATATAAAAGCCAAATTACACATGATTGGAATTTGATGTAATTAGAATAGAGAAAAAATATGCATTAAAATAAGAGAAAAATAAAGAATCGATAAGTGCTTTGTTGTAAAGTAAAAATCAATTCATAATCATGAAATACTTACTCAATAGTGCCCTTGTGTGGCCTACAATTTCTTTGCATTCGCTTTATTTTTGAGGAAGATGTTAATAATAAAGACTACTATTCACACTATTGGCACTATTTCTGTACAAATACAATATAACTTCTGTAATATGATAGTTATTATAGTCACTAATATAATAAACCAAAAAATACTGTGTATTTTTTATACAAATTTTATATCGAAATAACTGGACAATTTATTATTATAAATTATTATATGATTATTTCATATAATTATTAAATAATTATTGAACAAATTTATAAAATTGTATAATTTTTATACAATTGTTAATAACTTTAATATTTTTAATTTTCATGCACTAGTACAAACATTGTACAATATTACTTCTATTTTGAATAAAGACAGTACAAGGGCTAACAATAATATAATATTCCTAAAACAATTTTTTTTTATAAGGAAGGATTATGACTTTTTTCTATTTTGAGAAAATCACGTTTAAAATTTTGTGTAACAATAACATAATGATCTATTATTAGTATAACCTGTTGGATCGACATTTGCTAGCCAATTACATGAATCCATTTCTATGACTCTGCAGCAAGAATCGACAACTGGATGTCCAAATTCTAATTTTGAATCACGTTTAATCGTCTATAGCATTTCAAAAAGTAAGCATTGATAAAAATTTTACTATGTGAATCAATGCTTTAAATGTCAAATTATATAGAAAAATTCCTGCTTTATATGATGGTATAATTAACTCATTTTTGCAAAAATGCTATAAGCCTTGTTTTAGTTGACGCTGTCCCAAATATGCTATAAACAATAAATAAATATGATATAAACAATAAGGGAACTGGCATTTATTACCTAATATCCATTTACTATAGGAGCTTACCCCCACCACAGGTAAGAGCTATAAATAGAATTTTAGCCAATCAAATTTAATTAAGGTAAGATTTTTCTTGACCCCCACCTCCTAAAATATTACCTAATAAATTAGCGCCCTAAATAAATATACAGAAAAAATCAAAAGTAACTTATAAAGCAATTTTTGGTCAATTGATTATAATCACTACACAGTAAAGTCTAAATTTCACTAAGCAAATCGATTAAAGTTGCTTAAGTAACCTTGTTTAGCAGTTCAAAATACACATATTCTGAAATTTCATAAATTGGAGAACTTTTAATTATTTGACTTTTAAATTTTATGTTCAATAGCTTTTTTTTAAAAAAAAACTATTGAACGTAAAAATTAAAAGTCAAATAATAAAAAGTTTCCAATTTATATAAAATTTTAGTATATGTGTATTTTGATTTGCTAAACAAGGTTACTTAAGCAACTTTAATTGATTTGCTTAGTGAAATTTAGACTTTACTATGTAGCAACTTTTATCAATAGTAGGGGTATCTTATTTTCAGAACTAAAAATTTTGTTAATTAACTTTTGGTGTGACAAAGGGGTAACTTATTTAGTTCAAAGGCATTTTTATGTTTTTGAATCAAAACTAGGAGTAGCTTATTTTAGGAAGTAGCTTATTTTTAGCAATATACAGTATATCTACAGCTAAATTTGTGGTTTTCCTGATCAACTACATAGTGAAGATACTAATTCATGTCCATGCTTAGGACAAGCCTTAAAAAAATAGATCCTGGTCCTATCAATAGATCAAATACAGTACCAATACTAATTCTATACTTCATATCTAAATCTAGGTAGGTTTTAACTACACTAGAAGTTTAGGTTGCAGATAAATTAGATAGTATAGTTATTTATAGTAATATAATTTGTATACAATAAATATTTGTATTTTCGAGAAACCTCTTGAGGAATCTTATACAAATTATTAATAAAGATAAAGACAAAACCTTATCTTAACATTAAAAAAAAATTTCACTACTGTCAAAAAACATTTTAAATTGTATTTTTAACTGTTAAATTTTGTTTTTTTTTTAAATGATCAATTATAATTGCTATATATAAAAGTTAAAATGGTATTAAGCAAATTGATAATAATTTGAGTTGATGTAAGTCAACAGATCGAAAAACAGGCTAAGCGGAGACAAGCCTGCTAGTTTCCAAAAATGGACAACTGGTCAGCAACCGGTTCGATGGTAGTTAGTATGAAAGAAGAAACCTGGATAGCATGCGATAACACAGGCAAGATAAGAGTCATTTAATTAACTGCCTTAATTGTAATTATTAAATGTTTACTAATGATAACTTTATTAAATATCGGGATGAGGCCCGTACACGATCAGATAACATTCACAATTGCGATAGCGAATTCGCACCCAACCCACCCACCCAGGAGATTCCTGCCACCCAGGAGTTTCCTGCCAATTTGTCGTTTCTTTAAACTTCATGTCCAGTCGGCCTGCTTTGTGCAGTGTGGGAAACCACCGGCTGATAATACATATTACAAATAACGCTGATGACGGTTATACCCGGCACAAATTGTAGTTGCTATTTCCGGGAGCATAGCCGGTCTCAGCTTGTGCATCAATCACACCGATATACACTACTGCTGCATATCATAAGACACATAATTCTATCATTTCGAAGACACATGATTCTATCATTTCGAAGACACGTGATTTTATCATTTCCTCACTTGCATTTCCCAGTTGGCCTGCTTTGTGCAGTGTGGGAGACCACCGGCTGATGATACATATTACAAATGATGCTGATGACGGTTATACCCTGCGCAAATTGTAGTTGCTATTTCTGGGAGCATGGCCGGTCTCAGCTCGTGCATCAATCGCACCGATGTACGCTACTGCTGCATATCATCAATAAAATTTGATTATTAAAGATCAATATCTGGCCATGACGGTCAGGTGATTCCAATAATAAATATGCCACATGCGTGCAATGTTTTTCGTATTATTAACACCCTTAGAAGATTACTTTGCCGTATAACTGTAGATCAGTTATGAATTTAGAATTGATTTTCATGAAATGTAACCCGATTCTTGTATAACTCATATATGAATTATAAGATCTTTC
The DNA here is from genome assembly GCA_003550325.1 of Gigaspora rosea. Classification (NCBI taxonomy): domain Eukaryota; kingdom Fungi; phylum Glomeromycota; class Glomeromycetes; order Diversisporales; family Gigasporaceae; genus Gigaspora; species Gigaspora rosea. The sequence continues at coordinate 527,684 of QKWP01000082.1, read as the reverse complement.
CTTACTTTAGAAAATGCGCTAACCATTTATACGGATTTGGGTAAGATTTTCAAAACTAATTTTATATTGCATATTTGCATATTGTAATATGCGTATTTGCAATTTGCATACTTGCAATTTGCAAATATGCATATACTTCGCAACTTATAGTTTTAATTATGGCAAGCTACACATTAGCACAGTATTTATTTGAGCTTCCGGCATGTTTTGAATTACTTCAACATAAATTTATACATAATTTTTTAAGCAACTACAAATTATGTTTTTTTGAATCGAATTGTTTGCCGGGTAGATAGATTGATAATCACTGATCGTCAAAGACCATTTCGAAAGAATTTACACGAAGCTTAAAGAATATGTTACTAGCTATCTGTGTTTGTATAAACTGCGCAATCACTAACTAAAACTTGATAAGTGCGTAAGTAATAATTATGTCCATGTACGTAGTACGTACGTGAGTATAATGTCATATAATGTCATATAATGTAATTATGCATGAATAAATTAATTACCATTATTAGTCATGACAAATTAACATATGCACGCGAATTAAATCAAAAAAGTATCAGTATGTACACCATATATACGTAAATTATATAGGTGTAACTATGCATGAACAAATTAATTACTATTGTTAATTAGCGATCTATAAGTTTGGCGTGGCTATCGATACCATATTTGATTGTCTACGTAATTGCTTTTAAGTGATGTGTTTATTTTTTTGCTATACAAGAAAAATCATTAACCGAGTTTAATAATCTGTGCGCCATTTTTATATGAATGAAATTGCAAGATATGATATGAGCTCTTGCAATTTGTGAATGTAGCGAAAATGCTAGAGTTAGTAATAGTGCGGGTAAATTATCGAAATGATTGAATTAATGCATCGTTTTTTCGTTTTGGTTGACTGTTCCTATTAATATCTATGTTCAATTTGACTTATTTTTTTGTTTTTTGTTTTGCTTCTTCGGATTTTTTTCCGGTCTGATGAGTTGATAATCACTGATCGGCAAAGACCAAGCGAGGACCAAGCAAAGAGAATGCTAAAGAGTTCGTTAAGATACCTATATTTTGTGTAACCAATAATAACCAATCTTTTTTTTGTTTTTTTTTGCATCTAATAATAAAAAAATTCACACGGATTATTAATTAAACCGGTAATGAAACTTAGGGATACCGACGTAATTTTGTTTAATAATAATAATCATTTCTTATTCGGTATGATCCGGTTTGGTGTACCAAATATTTTATTTATAATTCCCCGGTAATGATTTTTCGGCCGATTCGGTTAAGTTTGAAATTTCGGCATAATAGATTCGATAAGATTACAGAATTGTATGTATGCGTGTATTACGTATGTACTGTACGTACGTACTGTATGTACGTACTGTACGTACGTACGTACATAACTTTTACAATTTTCGAAATAATAAACTTACTAAAATTTTTTCAATTATCCGCCAGCGAAGATGTTTTAAAAGTATCATGTTTCTGTATTTGATTATAAAATTTATATTAATCATCTGATCCTAAATTACATACGTACTACATATGCTTATGCCGAAATCACTAACTTAATCGAGTTAGCTGAAAAATCATTCGGCTAATTTTTATCAGGTGTTTTGAGAATTATGATAATAGTTGTAGTTAGTTAATTATTGATTGATTATTTAATTAATAATAACAATAAATAATAAAGAAATGTAAAGTTCCGGGTAAGTGAAAATTGGATTCTTACTTTTTCTTTCACAGAATTGACTGCTCTTACTGGGGTACCGTGGCTACCCCTATTTACCTGTAATTAGAACCTTTTGTCTTAATCCTGTCCAGGGGTTAATAGTTACTATATGCGTGAAGCCATTTAAATCATGCTCACCCGTATTTGGATTCCCATTGTGAATCTCAGCACATGAGCGTTAATTTTTACTATTCTGAGATTGCAACTAAGATTCATGACCATGCCATTAACGTAACTTTTAACTGTTTCCGTACTTAAATCTAATTATTTATTATTATATTTATTTCTATTTTGTATGTATTAATTTATTTTAAAGCTATACTTATTAAACATATCGTTTTAGCAACTAAATAAATCACACGATTTCTCTATTATTCACACTAACCTCGATTAGTATATTAATTGTACGCGCGTGGTGCGTAATTGTGCGTAATTATTCAATTTTGTACACTTTTAGTTCTAGATTATAATACGTACCAATTTGTTAATTAATTGTATGGCATGGGAAAAAAACATCTCGATAAGTTTATAGTAAATTTGAATACGATGGTTAAATATTTCATTAACTAATAATAATTCAATGCCGTACATAAAACTTGATTAACATTAACCTTAACCTTAACCTTACCCTAACCTGTCCGAACCTAACCCAAATCAAACTCTAAAGATGCTTTCAATCGCTTCCAATAAATCGAAGCCAAAATTTGTAAAGCATATTGGAGGGATTGTAGCAGTCAGTATGGTACGAGTAAGCAGATCTGTATGATACAGGCCGAAATAAAAGCTATACCATATTGATCAGCTATAATTCATACCCTAACGTTACTACACAGGATCAGTATGGTACGAATACTTATACATATATTAGATGTAAAAGACGGTCTAAAAGTTGAAAAAGATTTTAACTTCATAATATATAAATAACTTGCAATTACTGTATTAATTGCGTGAAGTTTTTTAATTACATCAATACAAAGAATTTTAAAATTGAGTTACCAAATTTGGTTATGTGAGTCTTTTGGATTTTTAAGTGCAGTTAAGCATTAATTATATTTATTTCGATCCATTAAAGAATTTTTTCCTTTGACGAATAAATGCTTTTAATATTTGATCAAAGATTTTCACGAGCGTATCATTCCACAGTAAGAAATTAATAATGAAAAAAATGAATAAGATTTGTTTAAATTAAACATTCGAAAGCTTTACTTATTTATTTATTTATTTACCATAAATTCTCGAAAAAATGGGCATGAGCGTTATTTTGAATTTTGGCCCGAATTAAGTTTAATTCAGGCCAAATTTCAAAATAGCGCCCATGCCCGTAATTTCGAGAATTTACAGTATTTTTTTTTTTTTTTTGCAATCAGTACTTATATACCCGTTTTACTATTGCAAAATGTAATAATACGCATAGTACTGCAATATCACTTATAAGCAAAGTTCTCTTTAATTTGCAATCAGTACCCTATTAGTACCCTATTGGTTCCCGATTGGTAACTATCGGTAAAGTCCCCATTGAATAGTTGGTACCCTATTGGTATCATATTGGTACCCTATTGACTAATAATGTCCCAATTAATACCCTATTGACCCCTATTGGAGCCAGAATCTGGCAGCAATAGGAAGGTCCCTTATTGAAGCTCATTTTACTTGTGCTACCTGCGCAAATATGTAAAATGTTTCTTGACATGTAATTTTCATAACATAAACATATTTAGTTAGCGCAATTCAAAAAGACAATAATAAAAAAGACGTTTTTTTATAGTGATCGCCATGCACTTAAACAAATATTTCGCTCCCCGCAATTTAGCTGCACCTCTAGTTCAGGAGATATAATTACATATATGTTGAAATTTTGAGATAAGTTGAATAACATTTTATTATTAAACTTTTACAAGTTATACATAGGTGAAAAAAACTAAAAACTAAAATTTTTGAACTTAACCGTAAATTATAAAAGTGTATTAATAAAATTTTATCCAAAATATTTCAAATGTTTAAAATATATGCAATTTGTATTCCAAACAACTTTAATTAGATCATTATTATCGATTTACTTGATATAATTTTCTTTTATATATAGCTACAATATATAATTATTTAAATAAAAATTTTTTTAATTTTTTTAAATAATCATATATCATAGCTACATATTAAAGTCAAAATTATATCAAATAAATTAATAATAATGATCTAAGTAAAGCTGTTTGAATACAAAATTTCATATATTTTAAAATTTTGGAATAATTTCAATAAAATTTTATTAATACATTTTTATAATTTCATATAAGTTAAAATTTTGAATTTTTTTAATTTTTTTACCTAACAATAACTTGTAAAAGTCCAATAATAAAATATTATTCAAATTATCTCAAAAACTTATAATATATATAATTTTGTTTCCATAACATTACTTAGAGCATTATTATCAATTTACTTAGTATAATTTTAACTTTATATGTAGCAATTATAATTAATTATTTAAAATAACAAATTTAAAAATTTTATTTATTACAACTTTTATATAATTACAATTTTTTTAATATAATTTTATTATAATTGCGATTATATAGAATTCTCTCTATATTAGTCACATCTCTATATAATCATCACTTTTGTATTCTAATAGTGTGACTATATAAAGGTTTAACTATTAAATATATTTCTATAATATTTAAATAAAGTTTCAACTATGGCATTTAAAAAAAAAAGATCTCTTTTATACAATAATTAACTCCAGATCTTGTTAGACCAAATCCAAGCTTTTGTATATTAATACAATATCCTATATGTTGATTTTCTTCATGTTTAGTAAGTATAGTTGGTGCCTAAATGATTAAGGGGCCACTATTTTTTATAGTATATTAGAGAGTAGCTTTTGAAAGCCCAAAGCTATTTGCAATACTATTAGAAAAGTGCCAAAAATCAGATGATTTTTTAGGAGAGAAGAGTAAAAAAAGTTGAAATTATATATAAGGAACCTGATATATATATTAAAAAAGAGGGAGAGAAATAGGCCTTTAATAAAAAATAATCAGGTGATTAATGACATAGCCCTTAATACTTGGGTGTTTAGAATTAGCAGAATTATTATTTAATTCATCAAGTACTACAAAAATAACATTGTGTTGATTAATATAAGAGACTAGTAGCATGTTTAGTATACTACAAAGTTATAATATAATTTTACTATATAATACTACTATAGTAAAATATGTAATAAATTGTAGCATATCTTTATATGATAAGTAAAAAACTTTTATTAAAATATTTTAATCAAAAAACAAAAATTGGTAAAGAAATAAATAAATATCACAACTTGAATTTATTGTACCTATCTAAGATACATTTAACACATTTAGTTGTTTTTATGGATTCTGAAATATTTTCAAAATTGATAACTGAATCAATAAGTTTTTGTATTAGCTAGCATTAGTAACTTGTTAATTTAAATTGTTAACTTATTGATTCTATCCTTAAAAAATTTTTCAAAATTTACTTAATGATAGTATTATAGAAAAAATACAATATACAACTATAACAAGCTAAAATTTACAATATAAATTCAAATTATATCAACTAAAACATTTCTTTTATTTTATTTATCAAGATTTGTAACATGGTATTACTAGTGTTTTTTACAATATTCTTGTAATATATAGTTTGTTATAATACCCATTTGTTATAATTCTGCATTTCCTTTTTTGTTTTGTGATATTATAATCAAATTAGATTAATTTTATACCATTTGAATCCTCTAATTGAGAAGATTCAAATAGTAGAAAATTTATTTGATTTGGATCACTGAATTGTAAAATATTTCAAATTTATTGCAATATTCATGTTCATTATAATATTCTATTTCTTTTATATACTAAAATTAAAATTTTTGGTTTATTTAAAGTAACCTACATTGGGCTCTTAAACAACATGTAATTAATTCATTTTTCTGAACTTTTTACTAAATAAAAAATAGGGTCAAGTTAGAAAAAAAAATTTTTTAAAAATTTGATAATTTACCAGTTATCTAGATAATAATTATAGTATAAGTTAACAATACTTGTCAATTAATTAAAAATTGCAGAGCTCATCAAAACATATTTAATATTAGTTAAATTATCCAAATCAGTTAAGTGGATACTGAAATTTTGTTAAAAAACAATTTGCCAACTATGTAAATTTTCAATATAAACAATATTTGTTTATATAGAAAATATACATAGTCATTTTAATATGTCAGCATCTACTAGGCCAATTTGAATAATTTAATTAGTGTTAAATGAGCTTTGATAAGCTCTACAACTTTTAACTAATAATAAGTATTGTTAACTTAGTAAAAAAAGGGTTATATAAAAGTATGTTGTATTTTTCCTATAGTGATTTTTGTATATGATCTGTGTTATTTAATTCTATAATCAGCACATAAATATCTTATTTTTCTTACAAGATAACCTACTTCCATCTTCTAAGTAAAGTTGCTTAGAGTATGCTTTACATATGGGGTTAGTTAATAGAAAAGAGTCAAATTTTTTTAAATAAAAGTTTTCTTGAATTAAGCTTAAATATTTTAACAACTATCTTAATAAATTTAATAAAAATTTTTTTATTTTAATTTTATATAATTTCAAGATTAAAATAAAAAAAATTTTAGCAAATTTTATCAAATGTTGTTAAAATATTTTAATTTAAAAATTAAAATATTTTACTAAAAATGATTTGTTCCTCTCTACTAACTTACTCTATGTATTTATTATTTTAAACTAGCAAATATTTTTAGCAAAGTAATATTTTTGATTTGTGCAAAAATAGCAGAACTGTAACTTAAAGGAAAGTAAGTTTATTCTCTTTCATTTGCTCTATATAATCACAAAATTTAATTTTAAGCTAATATGTAAATTGAGAAACAGTACTGCTTCAAAGTCTAAAGTAATTTTATATGTATTTATTAAAATTTTATATACATATAATTTATATATAACAAATTGGATAACTAATATATGAAAAAATTTACATATAATAATAGTGTAACAAATTGGTTGACTGTTTATACTTAAAATTTTGTATAGTTCAATCTTAAATGTTTCTGTACTTAATTTAGAACAGTTTAAAAAATTATGCTGTATAAAAATTTATAATAATAGTAAAAAATATTAAATTTCTAGATTGTTTTGAACCTAATTTTGATTTTAGTATAGTTAAAAAAAAATAAATAATAGCTTTTTTTAAATAACTTAAATAAACCTGTTTAAAGTAACACATATCTAAAAATGGTTAGTTTTCGTATATTTATGTAGTAAAACATAGTAAAAACCTAGTAAAAAATTAGCAAAATTAGATTACATATAACTTTTTATCTATTAAACTAATTTTAATAATTTTACTATCATTAGAATCAGAAAAATGAGCTTTATAACTTAATTAAAAATTTAAAAATAGTTTATTAAATAAAAAATTCTGCTACTGTATTTATAATTTTTGCACTTTTAGTAACAATAAATTTATAAAGATATTAATACAACTTTTGATAAGTTAACTAATTTTCTAAAATAATATAAATAGAATATATATTAGATAAATTTAATTTAAAGTTAATAATACCAATTTTTTAAAATTGTACTTATAAGATCGTACTAAATTTAGTACATTAAACTAAATTTTTAGTCATTATACTAATTTAGTACATTATACGAAATTATAATAAATTTAGTACATTATACTAAATTTAGTAAATTATACTAAATTTAGTACAGCAAACGGATACCCATTAAGTATTTGATTACTCATTTGTTATGTTAAAGATCAACCACGCGATGTGGCAGAATTTAATGAAGTCAAATCCAAAAAAGCTTTGTTGTTAATAGAGAGTGTAAATGATTTAATCTTCAATAAAATAAGTTATATTCGCATATTAATTACTGCAACAATCAATCTTATCAGAAACGAAAAGATTTTGTGAACCGGAATCTAAAAAATAAAATAAAAGTCAAATAACATGCTTTTGCAACAAAATCAAGCAACTTAAACATAATTGCTTGCCATAAACTCTCGAAGATTGTGTAGGTGGCAAAATTAACGATGAAATAGATTTATTAATAAAAAGACTTTGAAAGTTAAGATGTTTACTCGTAAATTTGGCTTGCGAATAATTTGCCATTTTTGTTGGCAACATTGGAATAATTCTATTTGCATATTCGAATGCCTCTTTTATTGCGAGTCCATTTTTAAACATTTTAGCAAAATTGCTTCTCACTATCATATACCATTCCTTTAATATATTATTTATGTCAGATGCACTTGGCCTGTTAGAAGGATTAGCGTCCATGCATTGATTTGCTAATTGAACGTAGCAATCAGGAATGTCTTTAGCAAATTCAGGGCGCAATCCATTAAATATTCTAATAGCTAGAAATTCATTATATTCAATACCGTAATGAGGTGGTTTCCCTGTAGAAACTTCAGCCATAATAACACCAAAACTATAAATATCAGCTGCTGGGGTATACCTTCCTTTGCTTAACACTTCTGGAGCGACATATGTTAATACACCATAAATTCTTTCTGAATTAGACTCTTCTTTCTTTCTAGATAATCCTAGATCTGCAATATAAGATATTACATCACCTTTAGAGTTTTGATGTTGCAATATGTTACCACTATGAAAATCTCCATGGACATATTCTGCTTTATGAATTTGATCCAAGTCTTTTGATATATCCTTAAGTAACTTCAATTTACTTTCCCAATCAATTTTACTAAAGTTTGATGTTAAATAATTACGAAGACTTCCCTTATTTGCATATTGAAATACCATTAAGTATTCGTTATCTTTTTGTGTTAGTCCATATACTTCAAGTTCACTACACACTGGTCTAAATTTTCAAACTAATAACAGAAGTAATTATATATATAAATCTATGAATAAAATCAATAAGATTGTAAATAAATAGTTTAACCCACCTCTCTTAAAAAATTCTTTTGAGATCCGGGCAGTGTTTTTAGTGCAACTGTAAGTGATGTACGTTGACTTGTGCTGTTTATTTTACCATATAACCATGTTGCTGAAAATACTTTGCCAAATCCTCCTTCACCGATAATTTGAATATTATTTAATCTACGAATAGGAATCCATTCAATTACGTCTTCATATTTTTTGATACAACTATCTACATTTATATTTCCACTCGTCCATGGGCCACATGATTGACATCCGGTTGGCGAAGTGTTATATCGTTCACAATTTCTACATTTTCCATAAATTTCATTTCTTTTATAATAAAATTCATCAAATACTATCATATATTCGTTGGTAGTCGCGTTTCGAGTTATCCCATATATTTTATATTCTTTATTCTCTGACTGTTCATAATCTTTAAACTTATAAACCATGTTAAATAAATAAATTAGATTTATGAGTATATTTATTAACTAAATATGCATAATAAATAAAATCAAATAAATCTAAACTTCAACACACTTCTCTTAAAAAATCCAACGAATTTTGCGAACTACTATAGATAATGTTTTAAGGTTAACACTATATGATGGTTTACGCGACTGTGTGTGTTGCTTGAAATTATTCTTACACCATCTAACCATATTGCCAAACCACTTTTACTACTAGTCATTTGAATGCCATCTAATCTATCAAAAGGGATCCACTCGATTACATCTTCATATTCAGTAGTTTTGAGTTGAAATTCATTGATATAATCATCTATTTTTTCATATCCACTCTTCCATCCTTGAGTTGTTCTTTGAGGGTCACATGATTGGCACCATGTTAGCGAAGTGTTATATCGGCTACAATTTCTACATTCTCCGTTCAAATAATCTCTTTTAGAGCGAAATTCATCAAGGACTATCATATATTCGTTTGTAGCTGAGTTTTGAGTTACCCCATATCTTTTATACCCATTACCTTTTAATTGTACACAATCTCTAAACTTATACGTGTTGATAAATGAATAGGAGATTAAAATATATTCTACTAATTAAAAGTCAAGTGATAGACGTGTAATAAATAAATAGTAAATATTTAACCTACTTCTTTTAAAAAAACAAACAAATTTCGAGAACTAGGTAATGTTTTAAGATTAACATTAGATGATGGTATACGTGATTGCCGTATGCATTTTCTATGTTCATCTGAAATTATTCGTATACCATCTAACCAGGTTGCTAAAGATATTGAACTCAAATCTTCTTTACTAATTGTTTTAATGCTATCTAATCGATCAAAAGGAATCCATTCTATTACATCTTCATATTTAGTGGCTTCAAGTTGAAATTCTTTAATAAAATCATCAAGTTTGTCATTCCCGCTCGTCCATCCTTGAGACGTTCTTCGAGGGTCACATGATTGGCACCATGCTTTTGAAGTGTTGTATCGGTAACAATTTCTACATATTCCATTCGAACAATCTCTTTTAGAGTGAAATTCATCATCAAGGACGATCATATATTCATTGGTAGCTGTGTTTAGAGTATCCCATATATTTTATATTCTTTACGTTTTAATTGTACACAATCTTTAAACTTATACAGTAATATGTGTTAAATAGATAAATAGAACATTCTATTAATTAAAACAAATATATATAATAAATAATAAATATTTAATTCACTTCTCTTAAAAAAGCGGATAAATTTTGAGAACTAGGTAATGTTTTAAGATTAATATTACATGATGGTATACGTTTACCTGAAATTATTCGTACACCATCTAACCATGTTGATAAAAATATTGTGCTCAAACTATCTTTACTAATGATTTGAATGTTATCTAATTTGTCAAAAGGAATCCATTCAATTACATTCTATTGTTAGTAGCTTTAAGTTGAAGTTCTTTAATGCAATTATCAATTTCTTCATTTCCACTCGTCCATCCTTAAATTATTCTTGGAGGGTCACATGTTTGACACATGCATCTGAAGTTTTGTATCGGTAACAATTTCCACACTTTCCATTATAATCATGTCTTACAAAATGAAATTCGTCAAGTACTATCAAATACTCATTAGTAGTCGTATTTTGAGTTATTCCATATATTTTACATTGCTTATTCTTTAATTGTGCATAACCTTTAAACTTATAAACCGTGTTAATTGGATAAATACAAATAGGTATTAGAAGTACATTCTTCTAATTAAATTCAATTAAATAGAAATAAAAATTTTAACTCACTTCTTTTAAGAAAGCGAATAAATTTCGTGAACTAGGTAATGTTTTAAGATTTACACTATATGATGGTGTACATGACTTCGCGTACTCGCTAGATTGACTTGAAATTATTCGAATACCATCTAACCATGTCGATAAAAATATTGACTTCAAAACACCTTTAATGTTACTTAATCTATCATAAAGAATCCATTCGATTACATCTTCATAATTAGTGGCCTTAAGTTGAAATTCTTTAATGCAATTATCAATTTCTTCATTTCCACTCGTCCATCCTTGAATTGTTCTTGGAGGATCACATGTTTGACACCATGCTTTTGAAGTGTTGTATCGGTAACAATTTCCACATTTTCCATTAGAATCATATCTTTCAGAATGAAATTCATCAATACTATCAAATACTCGTTAGTAGTCGTGTTTTGAGTTATCCCATAGACTTTATATTGCTTAATCTCTATCGGTAATTGCACCAAATCTTTAAACTTATAAATTTGTTAAATAGATAAATAGGAAATATATTTAATAATTAAAAGTTAAGTATATTTACTAAATAAAATAAAATTTTAACTCACTTCTTTTAAAAAAGCAAATGCATTTTGAGAACTAGGTAATATTTTAAGATCAACGCAACATGATGGCATACGTGACTGTGTATATCCGTCACATTCGTTTGATGTATCGGAAATTATTCGTACACCATCTAACCATCTAGCTAAAAATCTTAAACCATCTTTACTAATCATTTGAAATTTAATCTATCAAAAGGAATCCATTCAATTACTTCCTTATATTTAGTGGCTTTAAATTGAAATTCTTTAATGCAATCATCGATTTTGTAATTTCCACTCGTCCATCCTCGGGCTGTTCTTTGAGGATCACATGTTTGGCACCATGCTTTTGAAGTGTTGTATCGGTAACAATTTCCACACTTTCCATTATAATCATCTCTTACAAAATGAAATTCGTCAAGCACTATCAAATACTCATTAGTAGTCGTATCTTGAGTTATTCCATATATTTTATATTGCTCATTCTCTAATTGCGCATAATCTTTAAACTTATAAACCGTGTTAATTAGATAAATACAAATAGGTATTAGAAGTATATTCCTCTAATTAAAGTTAAGTAAATAGAAATAAAAATTTTAACTTACTTCATTTAAGAAAGCGAATAAATTTCGAGAACTAGGTAATGTTTTAAGATTTACACTATATGATGGTATACGTGACTGTGTGTATTCACTAAGATTGTGATTAAATGAAATTATTCGTATACCTTCTAACCATATTGATAAAAATATTGAGCTCAAACCACCTTTACTGATCGTTTCAAAATTACTTAATCTATCAAAAGGAATCCATTCGATTACATCTTCATAATTAGTGACCTTAAGTTGAAATTCTTTAATGCAATTATCAATTTCTTCATTTCCACTCGTCCATCGTTGAGCTGTTATTTGAGGATCACATGTTTGGCACCACGCTTTTGAAGTGTTGTATCGATAACAATTTCCACATTTTCCATTAGAATCATGCCTTTTAGAATGAAATTCATCAAATACTATCAAATGCTCGTTAGTAGTCGTGTTTCGAGATATTCCATATACTTTGTATTTTTTATTCTTTAATTGCGTATAATCTTTAAACTTATAAAGCGTGTTAAATAGACAAATAAGAATTATAAATATATTTTAACAATTAAGTGTTAAGCATATTTAATAGATAGAAATAAAATTTTAACTCACTTCTTTCAAAAACGCGAGTAAATTTCTAGAACTAGGTAAAGTTTTAAGATCAACCCCACATGATGGTGTACGTGACTGTGTGTATTTATCACATTCGCCTGAAGTAGATGAAATCATTCGTACACCATCTAACCATTTTGCTGAAAATCTTGAACTCAAACCATCCTCATTAATCATTTGAAAATTATCTAATCTATCAAAAGGGATCCATTCAATTACATCTTTATATTTAGTGGCTTTAAGTTGTAACTCTTTAATGTAATTATTAAGTTCTTCATTTCCACTCGTCCATCCTTGAACCGTTCTCTGTGGGTCACATGATTGACACCATGCTAGCGAGGTGTTATATCGATTACAGTTTTTACATTCTCCATACAAATCATTTCTTTTAGAGTGAAATTCACCATCAAAGACTATCATATATTCATTGGTAGCTGTGTTTTGAGTCATTCCATATATTTTATATTCTTTAACTTTTAATTGTACACAATATTCAAACTTATAATACGTGTTAAATAGATAAATAAGAATTATTAAAATACTCTACTAATTAAAATCAATTACATAAAAATATTTAACCCACTTCTTTTAAAAAAGCCAATAAATTTCGAGAACTAGGTAATGATTTAAGATTAACGTTATATGATGGTGACGTGATTGCGTGTATTCGTTAGATTGACTTGAAATTATTCGTATACCATCTAACCATGTTGATAAAAATATTGAGCTCAAACCACTTTTACTGATCACTTCAAAGTTACTTAATCTACTAAAAGGAATCCATTCGATTACGTCTTCATATTTGGTGGTTTTAAGTTGAAAGTCTTTAATGCAATTATCAATTTCTTCATTTCCACTTGTCCATTCTTGAATTGTTCTTGGAGGGTCACATGTTTGACACCATGCATCTGAAGTGTTGTATCGGTCACAGCTTCGACATTTTCCGTAAATTCATTTCTTGCAGAATAAAATGCATCAATTACTATCATATATTCGTTAGTAATCGTGTTTTGAGTTATTCCATATACTTTATATTGCTTAGTTTCTAATTGTTCATAATCCTTAAACTTATAAAACGTGTTAAATAGATATTTAAAATTATAAATATGTTCTACTGAATATATAGACAAAAAATTTTAATTCACTTTCTTTAAAAAAACAAATGGGTTAGGTAATGTTTTAAGATTAACACTACATGACGGTGTACGTGACTTTTTGTATTCATTATTATTGTATATATGAAATTATTCGTACACCATCTAACCATGTTGCTAAAAACATTGACCTAAATTCATCTTTATTAATTATTCGAATGTTATTTAATCTATTAAATGGAATCCACTCCAAAAATAAAATTATTTTAACCCTTCGTGGAGCATAATTATTCTATTAGAGATTTAAATAAATTTTTGAAATAGAACAAAATAATTTTTTTTTTGCATGGAGAGTCTTTCTACTTTCTTGGACGTTTTCATGAAGCATTTGTAGATTTTAATGAAGCATTAAAAATTGAGCCGAATAACATTTATATGTTAATTCTTTTTGGTGAAGCTTATTTGAATTTAGAACATTATTATAATGCGCATTCGGATTTCGATAAAGCAATAGAGATTTTGCCAACAAATGTGACAACACTAATGTTTCAAAGTAAAATGTATTTATCTCTCGGATTACTAGGATATACATTACATGCATGAACAAAATATTAGGTATTGAGCCAAATAATCCGTATGCATTATTTGGTCGCGGTGAAATTCGGTTTAGATTGCAATATAATTATATTCTTAATTATTTAAGTAAATCATTAAAAATTGAAATAGATTTTGTGTTAGCGTTAATTCTCGTGGAATAGCCTATTTCAGCCTAAGAAAATATAATAAAGCTCATGAAGATTGTAGCAAAGTATTCGAAATAGAATCAAATAATGAGACCACAGTAAAATATTTAATAGACGCCTTTAATGGGTATCATTTTACATCTATGAAACGTTTCATGATAAAAGGTTCTAAAAACTTTGAAATAAATAATATAACAGCAATTATTCTTTGTGGAGAAAGAATATTCTATACGTGGACAATTTGATTACGCACTTTTATATTTTAATAAGGTATTATAAATCAGTCCAAATGATAAAACAGCATTAATTCTTAGTGCAAAAATTTCTTCAATTTAAAAAAATATGAAAATGCCATTAAATAATTGAATGAAATATTAAAAGTTGAGCCAGACAATGACATTGCACTATTTTATCGAAATGAAGTAAATTTTAACCTAGGACGTCACAAAGAAAGTTATTTAAACTCAGAAAAATTATCAAAGATTTTAGAAATTGAATTTAATTATGCATTTATTTTATATACCACTGATATCAATTTCAGATCTTGACATTGCAAACTTAAACAAATGGTATAGAAATGTTTGATTCTCCGTGGAAAGACTTATTTTTTTCTAGAAAAATATGATTTAGCACTTTTTGATTTTATCAAACCGTTAAAGCTTAAGCCAAATAATATATTTACAGTAATTAACGGATATCTTGCTACTGTACAATTTTACATTTTTATAAAAAAAAAAAAAAAAAAACGAAGTAATTTTTTTTCATCAATTTATTCAAGATAATAGTGTCTTGTAAAATTTAAATTATTAGTGAAAATAGTATAGAAGTTGAATGTATTTCATCTCAAATGGCTTGGAAAAAGCTTGGAGAAGTTCTAAAGTATTATTGAATATGTTGGTATAAATTAATCTAAAACTCTTATAGCATATCGAAAATTTAAATCGCTTAATTCCTGGTCATATCGATCATTTGAAATAGGCCTTAAGGTTATTCCCTGTAGTGGCGTTATTTTTTGTATTATCAAATGATAAGCAACCAAAAATTCTGTGGCAGGTTAGTGGCACAGCAAAATCTTCAAAGTTCGGGAGGATCTTGATCGTGTTACGTTACACCTGATCCTTGAAATTTGGTTTATGGATCAGAGATCTGCGCCACAATGATCAACAAACCTGGCAAAGAATTCAAAGAATTTTTTGCGAATGATATTCAGCATTTTAATGACTTAAAATTGATACTTTATTCAGTGAAAAAAAAAACAAGTTTGTCAAAATTCATGTAATATATTAAAATTTCGATTAAAATATTTAATTTAAGCATCTTATTGGTCGACATATAAATTTTCAATCTCCACTTCACTGACACGGAGGGATATGAAAACCGATTTTATAAGTTTGTACTGCTTAATATAAAAAATTATATTTAAAAGATATTCAAATAAGGAAGATGGTGCTTTGCCATCTGTCGCGCTAGTGAAAAATAATGTTTAAAGCTTTAATAAAGTTAAAATTTGGAGGTTGAGTTTTATGGCCAACCTATTAATGTTCTAATAAGAGTAAAATTCATTGCATACGCATATTCATTATATATTCCTTTTTTTCTATTGTGAAAAGCTGTTACACCAATTAAATAACCTAAATAATTTGGTGGATTATTTTTAATTACCCAAGGGCCTCCACTTGCACCAGATCCAATATTTAAAGGAACCCTCCATGCAAGTGTTGATTTCGTGAATTCTAGAAATTCTAGAGTTGAATAACCTCTCCAAACGCAACAGTTTTTCCCGTCTTTAGGACAATTTACGATGGCACCATTATATGGATATCCAAATATAGCAATGCTTACTGGACTTGGTGGAGTTAAGCCCCAAGCAAAACTTCCTGTTTGAAGTTGTAATTTACCAGGATAATCAAATTTTATCACGGCATAATCATCGACCCTCCATTTTATGAAACTTTTTGGCACATTAAGCCCTATAACACGAATTTTTCCTAAAGCACTTGGTTTACCATTATTATAACCAGGAGCAAAAATTACATTTGTAGAATATTCACCCTCCTTAGAATAAAGACAATGTGCTGCAGTAATTCCTGTATTTCCATCACTAGTATCAATTACACTAGCAGTACAAACACGAGCCTTACCAGATAATGTAAAAAATAATTTTCCAACTGTAAGTAGGTGGACAGAATAAGATACACTCGTCAAAAGACGACCGTTTTCATTATTACTTGTAGATTCCTCAATAGATGAGAACATAGGTATTGCATTTAACATTTTTTCTTGTGTCCAATAATCAATTACATTTTCAACGTTGTGCGTTTTACTAAAAATAGATTGTGTGAATACATTTTTGATAATTATCAAGAAAATCAATATATGTGTAATATGTTTCTTGTTCATATTTAAACCAAGGTTTTTGATAATATCAATTTATTTTTGTTAAATAGTTATTTGATCTTAATTACAAATTTGATACATGTACCATCGTTCTGTTAACTGTATTTATATATTTTATGAAATATATATAAGGACTTTATAAAGTACATACTTTCTATTTCCAGGGCATAGTCTACATATTGTTACGATGCAAATTAGTAGTTTTATGCATCATTCAAGATATGTTAATATTAATTGCTAACATTATAGTTAAGAGAAATTTTTCATAACAAATTTTGTAAATGTCGGGGATGTTGATCTTGAATATAAACAAACCTGAAATAGTGTTCCGATCCGTTACAAATCCCGGCCGAATAATAAAAGAAATTCCTCAACGTAGAGTTCAGATATCCGGATAATTATTCGAATATCAATAGTAAACGGATATTCGAATAATAACGCCAATAGTAATTTGGATAATTGGATATAAGTAGCTGCGCAACGCAGTTGCGCGAAACCAGGAGCGGGGAAATTAGTACACTATGATGCTAGATATTATGTATATAGATAGAATTATCTAACATAATTTTTCCTAAACGCCTATTAGATTCTGATAATATAATACAGTATATACATGATCTAATTATTGCAACCATCCGGATATTCTAGTTGGCTATTTGGGTTGTGGACTAAGAAAACCCGCTTTTGAAACTTTTTCAACAATTTTGAGACTTTGATCCAAATTAAAGCGCTGGTTTCTATCCACATGTATTTTACTTTTTACCCTATGTTGATATAATAAATTATCGTGATTTTTTAACTTGAATATTAAACCAATTTTTTAACGATCGTGTTCTAAATACAGATTTACAACCAAAGATTGATAACTCAATTAAATTAGATTGGTCAATCAGTGTTTCATAATCATATGACATTGTTTATTCAGTAATCGATATTTAAAAATAAACAAAAAATCAAGAGGTAAAATTTAGGTTTCACAACAAAATAATCGCCATTTTCTCAAAATGGAAACCCCCTTCAAAGACGGGTTTTCCTAGTTCACAGCCCATTTACGGTAGTCAAATTTGATTCGCAATTGAGTTAAAGTGCATATGTTCAGTGCCAAATTCACATTATTAATTTCATAAAATTTAATATATGCAATTTCATAATTAGTAAAGCAATTGTTCTTTCATATGAAAAATCTGAGATCCGATTAATTACGCGATCAATTTAAGAGTCAGTTTACGAAAAACAATGTAGGGAGGGCGTTAATAAGGTATTAGTTTTAAGGTCATGTAATGCGCGAACAATTATAATATATTTAACGGGCAATGACGATGTAGATACCTGATATTTGCAAAAAAATAATAATCGAAATATGCAACAATCGTAAATGTTAAAAATGATTAAGTAAATCTGCACAATTTTATATGGTTGGCAAACAATATAAACAAAATCTTAAGTGACTAAATACATAAATCGATAATCCAAACAGAATCCTGAGTAAACAAGCTATAATATTAACACATAAGCACAATAAGTCAAGAAAGCATGATGATAAATAGTCAAGTCAATGTACATATAAAGAAAATCAATATTGTAAACACATAAGGTAATATTATAGAATTTTTTAAATAATGATTCCTACCGCAAATTCAAAAGCACGAAACATCAGCACGCATGCATACAAAATCAAGGAATGATCATCCAAATCAGAAGCCTAGAATTGTGAACTTTACTTAACTTGCCTGTAAACCATACTATACGTACTTCGTACTCTGTTCCTGGTATACTTTACGTACAGTACATCGTACTACATTCCTGGTATATATCCATAGAACAAATAAGGAAAACGGGATAACTATAGTTAGTAATAAGATCGGATGTATGATCAATTTAATAATAATATAAGGAAAAATGATGATCATAAGGCAGGAGTAGAATAAATTAATATCGTGATATTGGGGTGCAGAAACATTACGATAGTATCACCGGACTCAAGGGCTTGATATGTAGTTTGTTATTCATATTACACTATATAGCTGAAAAGAACTAATCAAAGACATAGTACGCTCGGCAAGGTCCAGAATGGATCAACCTACTAGTTTCTTCGGACATTGCCTCTCAAAAGTGCTGGTCATACACAATATTTTTTCAATCAGATAATGAGAATCATACTCCCGTACAGCACATAAGAGAACTATTAATAATACTAACAGAGGTTATATTGTATTATTTACTTTTTTGTGTTTAATCAATGACCGGTCAAAAAAATCAAACCCATCGCACTATAGAAATATAACCGAATTACTTACGTACGTACAGTACATACGCACATCAACATAGACACACGAACTAATATAGAAATCTAAAGTCACAAGTTTCACCATTTAACTCTTCAGTAAACCATACACTTCGTACTTTGTACTACGTTCCTGGTATACACTTCATTGCAATATCAATATTACGGTTAAGAAATTTTTTTTTTTGCCAATTAGATTTGCAATTTCTTTTGATAACCTTTTTTAGTATTGTTTGGGGTGTTACAAAAAGTCACAAGGGTTTTTTATCCAATCAGATGCCAAAGCTTGCGGAAGTCATCTAACTTGCCTGTAAACCATATACTTCGTATTTCATACTCCGCTCCTGGTAAAGGATGGAAACTCTACTCGCAACGGTCACCCGGGAGTGGATCACCGTGTCATCTGGTGGTTAAAGAAATTCTGCAACGCGATTTAAAAAGTAATTATTTTAAATTGGATTTTATTTATGTGACACTTACTGTAAATATAATTTTTGTACTCAACAATGGAAATAAATTGTAAATATTTATGAGGTTGAATACTTATTTAAAGGTTTCGAAAGCTATAATCCGAAACCTGAAACTTTCAGAATCGGCAAAAAAGTTTCGGTGCCATCTCTGATTCACAGTCATTTCGTTTTGCATTACTCGCTGACTCATTTTTTAAATTTTTTTTAAATTTTTTTTCACTGTTCTCATCTGTGTCACCCAAGGGAGAAATATATCTTTAAGCCAAAATAAAGATTGTACTGGTCCTGCGCTGCATAACACGCTGCGCAGCTACCCTAATAAAATAGAGAAATTTATTAATGACATCAATGGCGTGTTCAGTTGATTTACAATTTGCACAGTATTTGTGCGAAATAACGCCTATGGGCATTATTTTGGAATACAAGTTTGAAACTAGCTAATGATTAATTTAGCCAAGGATTTTTAATAATAAAAATTATAATTTGCATTCGACTAAATTAACTATAGGCCGGTGCAAAAAGATTGATACTTCAAATAAAAATTAATAGTAATTTTTTTTAGTAATAAAATGTAATTTTTTTTTTTTTTTTAATTTAAAAAATTATTTTGGTAGATAGGAAAGGGTTTAATATAATTTATTTAATTATTTTATATAAAAAATCAAGAAATATTTAGCATTAACTTTTTAAGTAAATTTTACTATATTTAGAAATGATAAATTTGATCGTGATATAGTAATAAAAATTTTTTTATATATAAAATTTAAGTTTTTTAATTTAACTTTATTTTATTAGATAATAAAAAAGATTATTTTAAAATTTAAATATTTGTTTATATAAAATATAAAAAAATTTACTAATAGTTATTTTTAAGCTTAGTTTTACTATTAAATACAGTCGCACTCCTATATAAGCACCTCCTATATAAGCACATTTCTTTATAAGCACCTTTATTTTTTGAACCAACTACTATTAAACATATAAAAATTACTTTCTTTATAAGCATATTTCTATATAAGAACACTTTTTATTGGTCCCGATGGTGTGATTATATGGGAGTGCGACTGTATATATAGTACATATAGCAAATTAATGATTTTTAATACAAATACATCAACTTTAATATTTAATAACTTTTTATCTAGTGATTATTTTTTTATGAAATTTTAAATATAGTTTTATTGAATCTATAGCTAGTTACTTGCATAGTAGCAAGCTTTAAACTTTCAAATTCATTAAGTTATTAATTAAAATCTATTTTTTTAAGAAAAAATTTTTTTGTAATTTTTTTTTATCTAAAAAGTTAGCTTTCATCTATTTTATATAAAGGTAATATAAAATAATATAATTAATAAAAAAATAATAGTTTATACCATAGTTATTCAAATGTAAAAAATATTTAATTATATTATTAATAATTTAAAAACTTTTATTAGCAGTACTTTTTAATTAAAATATTGAGGTATCAATCTTTTCGCACCGGCCCATATTAGCTTGCCTCAAACTCGTGTTCCAAACAACGCCTATATGCAAATATAAGATTATCTAGCTATTATGTCTACTAGTGTTCCATGTGAACAACTATTTAGTTTGGCTGGTGTTACACTTGAAAAATTAAAATTTTATTTTTCCGATAGCCCTATCGGTATCCCGTGATCAAATTATGTTGATCATTCTGAACTCTTAAACCGTAAACCCGATCATCGATTTGATCGATGACTGATTGACCTATGAATATTCTTTTCTATTTCTTTATTTGTTACTATATACATATCTCTTTTATTTCCTATTTTGTTATACGTATACATATTATTTCTTATTACCTTATTGGGACATCATACTAAAGATTGGATCGAAGTCTATTATAGATACGATAATTGATTGGAAGATGGATCGACTGTCATCATCCGGCCTCCATTTACACCAATGCGTTTGAATAAGAAGTCTTCCGTACATGTCTCATGGCGATACTTGATTATTTAGCCAATCTCGGATGTCCCGAGGCATTCAAATATTTTCAGAAATCTGACGATATGTTTCAAAATTTCATTTTTGCAGATGGAACTTTTAAATAAGGCAAAGGCATAGTTGAAACTAATGTGATTAATGAAGGGATTGGTGTTGAAAAGAATTGAATGATTCTAAAAATAAGTTGATCGCAGATAAAAGTTTTCTTGAATAGACTACTGTAATTAATTTATGTATCTAGAAACATGTATTTAAAGGCTCGAATTCTGACTTCAATAAAGACTTCAGACTTTGATCTGATCCTTTGTTTAATAATAAACCTTGACCCTATATAAGTTAGTAGGCATTTCAAAGCTGAAGGCAACTTATATACACTTTTATTATCGATTTCTCAACACTGCTTGTTAGCATTACGCTGCTGTTTTATTAGTTATTTTATTTATTGTTGATTATTTTGACACTGCTGCTGATACACATATCGACATACCGATATTTGATTGTTTATTGATAATACATTTAAGACTATAGATAGATTTATCTGACTGCTGTATTGTTTAATTGTTTCTGCTGATTAACGATTGATATCGTTAGATAACCCTTTGTTTAATTATATACTGATTCATCCCTTTTTAACCCCTTACACAAGATTCAACTCCTTTTACGCCAAAGTATCCTAACTTCTTCATAATTTACTCTCCGGATTTCTCTGCTGATTAACTCGTAAATATTGTTCACTATCCTGATAGCTCTACCAGCGGGTCTGATATCTCCCAACCGGATAGTAACACTGGATTAACAGTTACTAAATCACGAAATTCTCTTGATAATGAAACAGTTCAGGCTGTTTTGTAGACTTACCATTCTAAATTTTAATTTTACAAATTTTTTTTCCTGCTAGCAGGTTTTTTTATATATGTATATAATTTTATAGTATAAAAATTTTATACTATAACATTTTACTGATTAAAAATTTTTTTTGATTTTAACTTGGAAATAACCTGATACTAATAGTATACTTTATTTTTTATATTTTTTATTAAATATATTAGGTTTATAAGTAAATACTAACAATATTATATTAATAATTTTTTTTTATACAAGTAACATCTAATCGTTTTGTTAATTTACTTTAATATTTTCATATATTAAGACAAATTTTGTCTTGAATAAGTACAAGATTGAACATTTGGCATGCCCAATTATAATTATATTATTTAATCGAATTATCGAATGTTAAGTAGTTAAAAGTGACGAAATCTTTTTAATTTGAGTTTAACTATAATGTTCATATTTACAAAGTTAATTAAATGATCTTATTTTGCTATATTAATATACTATATTATTTTTCAATCTATAATTTATGTATTACTAAAATTATCAAATGTATTAATTATTGCTCTCTTATATCATATAAGCAAATATTATGAATTTGAAAAGCTTATTGTAAAGTATTGAAATTCTCTATACTGTATTACCACGAAATAACGATTATGGGTGTTATTTTGAAAATCGCATCCTCTAAAAATAGCATATATGGTTTCAAAATAATGCCCATGTGCGTCCCAAATAGTGCACACCATATATAGAATACTATATAATCGAATGCATAACAAAACTGTTCAACGAATGCTTCATATTTATTCTTTTTAGCTTTAATTGCTTCAAGAATAATTATGTTCAATTAGTGCTACCCTTACCTAAATTGTTACAGCAATTCTTTTTGATTTTAATACTGGAATATAATTTTGATAATAAACGAATATTTTATGCACATCTTTTTTAATTAGAACTATAATGGTTTTAGAGTGCTGTGTAATGATGCCAAAGAACAAAGAAAAATAAGGTCATAAATCTACAGGCGATACTTTATAAATGTGCAGGTTTTTAAAAATAAATTATTCACTTTTTACTATCGCAACATAGAAGTTCGACAATAGGCTAATTGTTCCTCTAAATATATATATATTTAAGGTTTCACCGATACAGGATAAAAAATTGGGTTACCTCCTATAGGATAACTTTTTCGTGATTGGTCGTCACATGAAATTGAATAGCACGTTATTATTGGCTAATTGTGAAATATGTGATTATCAACCAATCAAACTACACCATATTCGTAAACTTGATTATACTTTATCGCTTCTTACTTTAACAAAAGAATAAAAAAAAAAGGCCTATGTGTATTTTTTAAATGCCTATCACACCTTTTATGCTGAGCTAACATAGTATTTGAGGATCTATCGTTTATTATACCCAAAGCTGGTTATGATAAGACTCATTAGAGCCATATAGTAATCTCTATATATATACACGTATATGAAGTTTTAAACACTCTTATTACTAACTCTATTCTTATACATTAACATTCATTATGCTTTAAAACCTCTTTAATATAGCTTAGAAATCATTAATCTATTGTTAAAAAAAAATGTTTGTACTGTTAGTTTTCTTTAAATAACCCAACTGTATTTAACGATTTAGTAATTACATATAGTTCTATAGTTACAATATACGTAGAAATATCACCTTCTAAGTAAGGTGCCTCTAGGTGCGGGATTATTTGGGATTATTTTGCATAGTGACTGTTGGCACTTCTTCGAAGATAGCGATAAGTTTAATTTTTAATTTTTACTTGTGAAATGTTACATTCTTAAAAAGTACTTTAAACTGTATAAATTTAATTGAATAAAATTGACCAATCAGAAGAAAGTATCCTATATAGTTACCTCAAAATAGCGCACATGCGCACACTCAAAATAGCGCGCAGGTGATCGAAACACTGCGCAGGAGCGCATTATTTCATGGTAATACAGTACAAATATTGATCATCGGTCCGTCTAGTCTCACTCTATTCGGTCCTATTCGGTCCTGGACCGCAGTCCGGACCGGTTTTTTAAAAGACTGGGCAGTCTTTTAACCAGGACAAACCAGAAGGACCGATTAACGGCCCTAATGGAGATGCTTAAGATGATGATAGTAGCTGATTTCAAAAATCAACTTTAGTTAATCAATATAATGATTAACACTTAAGCACACACACAATATAGTGTAACATATAGCGGTTTGACCCGGGTGGGTGTAACCCGGGTCACCCGCGGGTGGGTGGTGACCCGAGTCAAGTTGTAGCAGCCTGGGTGAGAACGGGTGAGTCAACCCGTAGGTGACCCATGGATTGACCCACGGGTCACCCACGGGCAGAGACCTGATACAAATTAATGCAAATTTGTGAAGTTGACAGAATCAAATTCGAAAAATGTAAATTATTTAAAGGAAACCATAATGCAGTACAGAATTTTAATAAACAGTATTATAGCAGATAGTATTTCTGCATTACAGCATTACGGCATTACAGGTTTATAGCATTACGACTTTACGGCATTACGGCTTTACAGCATTACAGCATTATTGCTTTACAGCTTTACGGCTCACAGCAATTACGGCAAAAAATAAGGCAATGCCGTAACTGTATTAATTTGTAAATTAATTCTACAATCAACTATAGGTTAACCCACTTGGGTCAAATCACTAGTCATATTAACCACCTGTGATTTTCTTTTAATTGACCCAGGTGACCCAACGGGTCACCTGTCAGGTGACCCTGGTGGTGCCTTTTTTTGGACTGACCCATTTCAGCCCGGGTGGCACATTGTCCACCCGTCGGGTGACCCGGGCGAAGATTTTTAAGATGGGTCAATTCACTAGTAACATAAATTACAAATAGTAGGAAGAGTGCATGTGATGCATATATATGGCGGATATACTGTATCTGCGAATAAGAAGTGGTTATAAGAGGGCCCGATGGGTTCTCTTATGGCCGGTTATATACCGGGTTGTTTTCTCATATAATAGTTTGAAATATATGATAATGTATGACGGTGGTTTACTAGCTTATAATCGACAACCAGTGCTTTGATCAGCGAAAAGAACATGCAATCAGAACTCCTAATTGACTAGTTGAATTTATAAATATCGACTAGAAAAGTTGACTATTCGATTTTGGCTGGATAGATGATTATCGACGCAGGCACTAACTTTAGAATGTCCTACGCGTGATTTAACTAATAATTATTATACAATGAAATTCTATCAGGCGAAAAAATTTTAACTATATCCCGGCAGGCTGACCTGCAGGGATATGGGTCAAGGGTCGACCCACCCGTCTGTCTGGCCGATGGGCCGAGGCCAGCCCGTATCAGTAGATCAGTGTACTACTAAAACTAATATAGCAAAATAATCAAGTTATCGTGCTTTAACGCTTCTTGATTGGTTATATAACCCGTGATCAAAATGTTAAGACTAAATATATCGATGAGCAATTTATGATCATTAATGTCATCACAATTCAGCTAAATATTGAGAGGTTACAGCAGATCAGTATGGTAAGAATGATCAGAATTGTATTGTACGGGTATTTTACATGTATCTTAATACCGAAATTATAGCCGGATTAGCATGGTACAAATTTAAAAAGTCGGGTGTACTAAACCGTGAAATGACATGTGATAATTTAGAATCGGTATCCATTTACCAATTAATAAAAAAAAAAAAAGCAACAAAAATTTAGAAACAATAATAATATTATTTAAGTAAAAAAAAAAATTAAAAAAATTAAAAAATAAATAAAAAATAAAAAGCGAATAAAAATGATTTACTATATGCTCGCCTAAATATTAAATGCTAACTAAATTTTCATACATTAAAGGAATACATTCGAATATTCATATGAACACAACCAATCAGATTATAGAAATTAATAGACATGGTCTGTAACCAATCAAACTGCTAAAATCATGCATAAAACTTTGGTTTTTTATGGATAACCCAAAATTATGGATTATCCTCAAAATTTATGGAAAATTATGAATCCATAATTTTTGGCGTCCCGTCCCTGTGTCTAGACTCAATACATGCTTTTGGATCAGAGATCTGCGCCACAATGATCGACAAAACCTGACACAGAATTCCCAATTTTGGCAAAAACTAATAATATATTAAAATTTCGTGAGAACCGATTTTATAAGTTTGTACTGCCTAGTATAAAAAATTATTCGAAATAAGGAAGGTGGTGTTTTGCACCATTTATCGCATTATAACAAATAGTGTTTTAACGTTTTAATAAAGTTAAAATTTGGAGAGTGAGTTTTGTGGCCAATCTATTAATATTCTAATAAGAGTAAAATTCAATGGATTCGCATATTCATTATGTTCTCCCAAGTAATAATCTGTTACACCAATTAAATAACCCAAATAATTTGGTAGGTTATTTTTCATTACCCAAGGGCCTCCACTTGCACCAGATCCAATGTAAAGGAACATTCCATTCAGGCTGTAGATCTCTTCCAAACGGGTATTCTAGAGTTGCATCGCCTCTCCAAACGCAACAATTATTCCCGTCTTTAGTACAATCCATGTCACCATTATGTGGATATCCAAATATAGCAATGCTTACTGGACTTTGTGGAGTTAAACCCCAACCAAAACCTCCTGTTTGAAGTTGTAATTTACCAGGATAATCAAATTTTATCGCGGCATAATCATCGTCTGCCAACGATTCTAAGAAACTTTTTGGCACACTAAGCCCTATAATAGGAATTTTTCCTAAAGCACTTGGGCTACCATTATTATAACCAGGAGAAAAAATTACATTTTTAGAATATTCACCCTTCTTAGAATAAAGACAATGTGCTGCAGTAATTCCTGTATTTCCATCACTAGTATCAATTACACTTGCAGTGCAAGAATTGTCCACACCATGTGATGTAAAAAATAATTTTCCAACTGTAAGTAGGTTGTCTGATTCAGTATCTGGATTAATAGAATCAAAATCAGATACACTCGTCAAAATACGACTTTTTTTATTATTACTTGTAGTTTTATTCAATTTCTCAATAGGTGAGAGCTTAGGTTTTGCATTTAACACTTTTTCTTGTGTCCAATAATCAATTACGTTTTCAACGTTACACGTTTTGCTAATAATAAATTGTGTGAATACATTTTTGATAATTATCAATAAAATCAATATATGCGTAATATGTTTCTTGTTCATATTTAAACCAAGGTTTTTCAAATTTAATACATGTAACATTACATTCATTCTGTTTACTGTATTTATATATTTTATGAAATACATATAAGGACTTTATAGAAAGTACATACTTTCTATTTCCAAGACATAGTCTACATGTTGTTACGATGTAAATTAATTGTTATTGTAATTAATTTAGTATTAATGTGCATTCATTCAAGATCTGTTAATATAAATTGCTAATATTATAGGTCCTTAAAGAAAGTTTTCATAGCAAATCGCGAATATGGTTAAAGATATTCAATTTTGCCTGTTCATCATGAAAATGCGGCGCGAACTAGATTATATCAATTTTTCAATTTTTGTAGCTTGTATTGCCTTTGTGCGTGAGATCTGCAGTCAAAATTTCCTTGCAATTCCGAGAAAGCAAAAATCTCATCCACCCATTTTTATAAGATATTATATTTGATATTGAAATTGCTATAGTATAGCTATAGCTATCATCTCATTACGCGTTAGCGTTAGTTGTTAATTAGTTTAAAAAAAACCCTCGATACAACTCATTAGTAGGTTGTGGGACGGACCGGGTCGATCCGGGCCAGCTTAGGCCCGAAACTCGGCCCGAAAATTATTTGTAAGCCCGAGCCCGGCCCGTCGGCCCGTGAAATGGGCCTTATTTAAAACTTGATTTATATGCATTACTAAAATTTTTTACTTACAGCTATTATCATAATTCCTGGGACACCTGTAAAAAGTTGCCGAATGATTTTTCGGCCGATCCTGTTAAGTTATAGATGTATTAAGTTTTTATTTAATATTTATTTCATGGTTAGGGTGTCCAGAATTCTGCTGCTAATGATAGCAAATTATGCTTGCTAATGATATGAAATTATGCTTTTAATGCTAATGAATTTTTTAAAAAAATTTTTTTAAATTAATAAATTTTATAGCTTTTACAATGTAAAATTTTAAAATTAACTATTTACAGATAATATTTATTCTAATTTTTCAATGTAAAAATCAATGTAATTCTATCTAAACCTTCTAATTCGAGGTTGTCCATTTAAACGTTTTTGATTGGTCATCTTCAGAAAACGTGACCTGAGTGTGAGAATCTAATTCAATAATTACGACATACAATCTAAACCTAATTCAGAGTTTGTCCATTTAAACGGTTTTGATTGGTCATCTTCAGAAAACGTGACCAGAGTGTGAGAAAAACTTTGATCTCTCTATGCCACAATATTAAAATAACGCTCATTTTGATCGACATGAAAATTGGCGTAAATATTATGTGCCGTTGTGCCGTAATGCTAACGTATGATATAATGCCATAATGCTGTACAACAAACCTAACTCTTTAAAACATGATATTAGTAAAATATATTAGCAAATACTAACGCTAAGAAAAAATTACGTCCCACTAAAAATTTAGATGATTGATTTCTAGTTCTCTGGAATATTTGCTGTCCAGATTATCTGATAATTACTAATTTTTTCAGCGATTCCTATAGTTTGTAGTTTGATGTCAATCTACCAACCAATAGAATCATAGTTGTATCCAAAATGTGATCAGTGTGTTAATCTACTAATTTCTTATATAAGTGTATAATAAAAGATTAATAATAATGTTAATAATAATTCAATTGCACTTTGCCATTTTTGACTTGCCATATCCAAAAAACCGTAATCAGACCGTGAGAAAATTAACGACATATATCATTTGCAAGTTAATGTCGATAGATTCGTCATATTTTGTAATTGATCTATTACTGTAAATTAATAATCAGCTATCAATCAATTTATATTTATCTATCTTCCAAACCATCTAATTCAAAGTTCATCCGTTTAAACGCATACGTTCGCCATATTGATAGTGACGGCAGAGTTACAAATATGAAACTCAAATATGCATAAGCTTACCAAATTTCTATTAACCGTTTTTGGATAACAACATCCAAAAAAGTGATCAAACTACAGGAAAATTTTGATCAGACTATGAGGATTCCTATTTTAAAAATTGTAAATATTGCGTTGGAATTAGTGAAAATCATATTTTTATAATTGATCTGTAATCATTCAATAAATTACAGGGTATATCTTTAATTCTTTCACTTTAACGAGAGAATGTATGATTAATCATAATCATTTAATCGTTCAAATAAATTACCAGAGTGAGTATGAAGTTTAATTCTGTTAGCTTTGATGATTGTGTTTCAGAAAAACGTATGATTAACCATAATCATTTAATTGTTCAATAAAATAACCAGGATGAGTATGAAGCTTAATTCTGTTCGCTATACGATTGTGCTTCAAGAAAATGTATGATTAACAATAATCATTTAATTCAATAAATTACCAGTGTGAGCATGAAGCTTAATTTTGTTTGTTTTAACATTTGTGTTTCAAGAGATTGTATAATTAACCATGATTATTTATTGCGATTTGCAAAATTCTGGATCCCATTGATCAATCGATTGTAACTGTGAATGATTGTAAAAGATAAGTGCTTATTATTACATAAAACTATCCTTTAAAAATTGAGCTCTGGTCAATTATTTTAGAGATTATTCAAGACTTATTCTTAAAAGGTCGTTTGATGCTCTTAAAAATGATAAAAGTATTTTACCTTGCACAGTCGACTGTGATTGTGAAGCAGTAAAATACTTTTATTGTATTTAAGAACGTCAAATGACATTTTGAAAAAAGCCCTGACAATCTCTAAAATAATCGATCAGAGCTCAATGTTTAGAGGATTTTTTTTATATAATCGAAGCACTTATCTTTTCACAATCATTTACAATCACAATTGATTTTGATAATCCAGACTTCTGCAAATCGCAATAATAAAATTTAATAAATTAGCAGAGTAAGTATACAGCTTAATTCTGTTTACTTTAATGATGATTGTGTTTTAAGAAAACATATGATTAACCATAATCATTTAATTGTTCAATTAGAAAGTGGGTATAAAATTTTAATTCTATTTACTTTAATGATTGTGTTTCAAGAGAACGTATTATTAACTATAATCATTTAATCATTCAATCGATTACCAGTGTAAATATGAAGCTTAATTCTGTTTGCTTTAACAATTGTGTTTCAAGAGAATATATATTTATTCCTAATCACCTAATTATTCAATAAATTAATAAGGTGAGAATGAAGTTTAATTGGTTCGCTTTAACAATTGTGTTTCAAGGCAATGATTAACCAATCTTTCAATAAGTGAGTATGAAGTTTTTAATTCTATTCACTTTTACAATCGTGTTTCAAGAGATGTATCATTAACTATAATCATCTAATCATTCAATAAATTACCAGAGTGAGTAAGAAGTTTAATTCTGTTAACTTAACAATTGTGTTTTAAGAAGACGTATGATAATCTGTAATCACCTAATCGTTCAATAATAATAAGTATGAAGTTTACTTCAGTTTACTTTAATAATTGTGTTTCAAGACATTGATTAACTATAATTATTCAATCGTTTAATAAATTACTAGAGTGAGTATGAAGTTTAATTCTATTTACTTTAACGATTGTGTTTAAGAGAATGTGTGATTAACCGTAATTATTTAATCGATGGTATGAAGTTTAATTCTGTTTAACATTTGTGTTTAATACAATGTAAGATTAACTGTAACCATTTAATTGTTCAATAAATTATTAGAATAGTATAAAGTTTAATTCTGTTCACTTTAACAATTGTGTTTCAAGAAAATGTATAATTATCCGTAATTGCCTAATTGTTCAATAAATTACTAGGGTGAGTATGAAGTTTGATTCAGTTCACTTTAATGATTGCATTTTAAGACAAATATTAATCATAATTAATCATTCAATAAATTACCAGAGTGAGTATAAGGTTTAATTCTACTTACTTTAATATAGTCAACTCTTTCCAAGTGCAATTCATTGGGACCAGACCTTTAGCAATGTGCATTTAGAGAAAAATTAGAAAAATTGCATTTATAGAGACAAAACATATGCCAAACATGTACTTGGGACTGAAATTAAAGTTACATTTAGAAAGAAGATGCACTCAGAGGAGTTGCACTTAGAGAGAGTTGATTGTAATTGTATTTCAAAAGAATGTATAATTAACCGTAATCATTTAATTGATTAATAAATCACTAGATGAATTTGAAGTTTAAATCTGTTCACTTTAATATTTGTATTTCGAAACAATATATAATTAACTGAAATCATCTAATCATTCAATAAATTATTAGCATAGTAAGAAATTTAATTCTGTAAAAGAATTTTTTATTACATAGTATAGACTATAATTCTGTAATTACTGAAACAATAAATTTATAATAAAATATTACAATAATTTAAAAATAAAAATCATGATAACTCTGACACTAATTTAATTCTAACCACTGTATATGCATTAGAAAGTAAGTTTTGTAACAGAATTTTATATAGTAAATCATGATAATTTCAGTGCAATCAATTTAACCTTAATCAAATACTGTTATTATTAGAATAAAAGTACTAGAAACTTTTTATTATAACTTAATAGTAGAATTACAATAATTTTGAACAGAATTCTTAATTATGGTAGTAAAAATTCTAAACCTGTTATTACTGGAATAGCATGTAAGTTTAGTAACAGATGTTTATAATAACTTAAAAGTACAATAAATCTACTAACACAACCTTAACCAAGTAGCACCTGACAAGCATTAAATCGTAATTCTAGCCAGGTACATATGTATGTACTATTTTAGATATCTAAAGTAGCTACTTTAAATAAGTAAATACTTTAGATACAACATGTATACTGCATTAGAAATAAGTTTTGTAATGGAATTCTATACAGAAATCATGATAATTCTAGTGCAACCAACTCAACTGTATATTGTGCTAACTGAAATAGTGAGTAAATTCTGTAAGGGCAGTGTTATTAATCACCTGATTATTTTTTAAAAAAGGCCTACCCCCTATTTTTTAATATATATAGAGTTAGGTTCTTATATATAATTTCAACTTTTTTACCCCCAGAAAATCACCTGATTTTTGTCACTCCCCTAACAGGAATTTTATGCAAACATAATATTTTCAATACTAACACAACTTTAACTACTGTGTATACTATATTAACAAGTAAATTCTAAATTATAATAAAAATAATAATAATTCTAGTGCAACGAACTCAACCATAACTAAATACAGTGGTTACTAAATAGTAAGTTCTATAATAGAAATTTTTACATTAAATTATAGTAAAAATTACAATCTAATACTAACTTTAGTAATAGTAAGTTCTATAATAAAAATTTTTACATTATAGTAAAAATTGTAATCCAATGCTAACTTTAACCGCATTAGTAAATAATTCTAATATAACTTATTCTAATTTAATTATATATTGCATATTGCAATAGATGATAAATTCTGTAAAAAAATTTTTAACAGAATTTGATTAAAAAAATGCTAAATAAGATGGGTGGCACAAATGCGCCCCCGTCGCACTAGTATTAATAATTTTAATTAGTGTCATTGATAAACTGCACAATTTTTATTGTCAAAATTAATAATATGTAATTATTATTAGTAGTTATTATATTGCTGTAGTCTCATATCTGCGTCACAAATTGACATGGGTCATTTCACAATCGGTGAAAATCGAAAAATAGCACTTGTCAATTAAATAATGTGGAACATTCTTACCTGATTTTGTTTTATCATACGGCTAATTCAAAATAATATAAATATCAAATCCAGAGTATGCTCATATAAGTACAATAGCAGTACATTGCATTAACACAGCCCATTAACGTGCCCAATCAAAAACAAGATTTAGACGGCAGTTAACTATATAAACTCAGTTATGCAAGCATAACTATGTTCCTGGTATATATGTATTATATGAAATAATGAGGGTTTTAGATTCTTTGTACTGTATGTATATATAATAGTAGCTAAAACTGCAATTTTTGTTAAAAATTTAGTGATACTCTATCTATTATCAAAAATACCAAAATTTTGCTAAAATTTATGCTAGAAGATGTAAATTATGCTGATTTCTGCTTCTAGCATAATAATGCTAGGGAACTCGAACTATACTAAATTATGCTAATAGCATAATCCTGGACACCCTAACCATAGTTTTATTGGTTGGTAGATTAACATAAACTACTAACTTTAAAAATTGCTGAGAAAATTAATGATTATCAGATAATCTGGACAACAAAAATTCTACCAAAAATTTATGAAAAATAGAATAAAACTAGAAATAAATCATCTAAATCTTTGATGGAATATAATTTTTCCTAATATATTCGCTATTTTATATTGATCTTATGTATTTCTTTTTATCTATATGAAACTATTACTCTTGCACTTGCACTTATCTTGCACAAATTCTTGAACTTGAGTCCATTATACAAATGCTTTTGCAAAAAATATTAGGTAACCAAACAACAGAAGAAATTTGGCAAATTCACATTTCACGATTTTAAGAGAGTTGTTTAATTAACAGCTGATTTGGATATTAGCGGGACATATGATGAATTTTATGAACCATTCACAAAAATTTCAATAATTATTTTTTGGTAATAAAATTTTATATTAGCAAAAACTAAACGTTATTACTGAAAAATAATTATCGAAATTTAGATGATCAAATTGGCTGTAATAAATAATCATTACATTCATATTTACCAAAGGGAGTGTAATATATTTACCATTAGTTGCTGGTCAATTTGACAACTGCATGAAAGATATTTAGGATTATGATCCAGATAATCCTTATTCTTAATCTGTAAATATTATGGATCTATCCGGCGAAAATTAACAATACAGATATCTGTATTCAATTCGAATCATCAGATTCATTCGAATTAGCAGATTGCAGATTGAAACACTTTACCAGCATAGTCCAAAATAAAATATTTGTAATGCCAAAAAATAGCAGCAGAGTATCAAAATTGAAGCTTTCACCTAACTGTCCTATCTGACTCACATGATTTGCACCATTTCTAATTAATGAATAAGAATGATATAGTGTAAGCAACCAAACATACAAATGCCCATTTAAAAAAATTTGAATAAGGAAGTTAATTTTAAAGAATTTTGTGGGTAGTTTTTAAAAAAATATACAAGCAATTAATTCAATCTAAAACAAACAAAAATAGTATCAACAAGAGTATACTAATTTTTTTGAAATATGAAGAAAATTTCCTTTGAATACTTAAATGTTAATACTTTGTATTACTTTTAAATTTTTTGTTATCATAAAACGGATATAAAATATTGTCAGTGTTACTATCAGTCATCCCAAATTAATAAATTATATATTCGTTAAGATAAGGGTTATCCGAATTATAAGTAATTTTAAAATGGGTTGCAACAGTGTATAATATCTGATCAGTATCTGATCCCAAAAGTATGTGAATCTTGTGCACATTGTACACATAATTTATGTGAACAATTTTAAAAATTTGTGCACTAAATGGCTTTTTATATAATTAAATTTATATGGATAAATTTAGAATTTTAATAATTTTAGCAGGTTGCAATATCGCAGTTTAATATTTAAAAAAAAAATCAAAATGAAATTAGTTAGGGTTAGGGTCCAAACTAGATTAATATTAGATTAGAGGGTGCATATATATATGCAAAATTAAGTACTAAAATTTTTTAATTAGAACCCAAGACTAGTTTATATAATGAAATTTCAAGTTATTTAAAAATTTTAAATTTTTTTGTAATTTTTCTAATTTTTCGTTCTTTTTGTTACACAAGATCCTGTGATCTAATTGGCCAATCATATTAACCTGCAATATAGCAACCTTTAATATTTAACAACCTCCTAAATTTAAATATAAAATATATATACAATAAATTATATGTACAATGCGCTCTATTTGTACACCTTTTGTATTTTACTAGTGATTTTGGTGCACTAGATAGCTCCAAAGTATGTAAATTACATGCACATTTCTGGCTCAAATATGTGAAACCTTTTAAAAACATGTGCACATAAGCAAATTGTGTACATAGATTTTATACACTGGGTTGCAATAGTAGCAAAATGGGTTAGACTTATTGTTTATATATCAAAGTGACAATAGTTTTTATTCCAGGGTTTAATCTTTAAAAATCATCTTCAAAACTTATGTCTAGGGACCAATTATTAGTTAAAACTTACAACGCACTGTTAGAAATTTGTTTATACTAGTATGTAGTGTTCTGAAGTTGGGTTGGGTTCAGTTTGGATTCAGTTCGGGTTCAGTTGAACCTGAACCCGAACTTTAAATTTTGCAGATCTTTGAACTCGAACCTGAACTGAACCTTGAATTTATGAACCCAAACTGAACTCGAACTTGAAATTTTGTTCAATCTGAGTTCAGTTTGAAGTTCATGAACATGTTCAGGTTCGGGTAGAGATGGGTTTCATGCATGCTCATGATTCCTCAATCATGCGCATGAATGTGCATTAATGCGCATGTTTCCTATCAAAATTTTATATAAAAAATTAAATTGTAATTAACATTCTAATCTATCTATATACTTCAATTCTGGGTCTGTCACTTTAACATTTTTGATTGGTCATATCTAAAAAAATATGACCTAAATATAGAAAAACTACTAGAAATAAGTATGATGATTATGACAATTATCATAGTCGAGTAATGATTATAACATTTGGGTAATTATTATTCATTTTTTAACACCTTATTAATATTGTTAAAACAATATTTTTGAAAACATTGTTTACATTTATATTTGCGGGTATGTATAAGCCATGCTCATTCTCTAAAGTGTTATCATTAAGGAAATTAGATAGCTCATCTATCATAAACTAGCTTAGGAACAGGTTTCATACTTTTATCAAAATCCTGTTTTTTTTTAGTAGCTTTAGATAATTATTTGGCATAAAAAAAAATCTAGTTGTAAACAGTGTTTAAAATAGAAATTTTAAATTACCGGTACATGCACCTGTTATAAAACAAATACCGGTTCAAAAAAAATAAACCTGCATTAATAGAAAATGATCATCAGATCATTGGGAGCACATAGATGCACGCACCGGTTACTTCAAAAAATTCTGGATTATGCACCATTTGTTGAACCGGCTCAATTTTAAAATACCAGTATATGCAATATAAAAAACGGTAGATCCGGATTTTTATCTTGCTATTTTATACACTGGTTGTAAAGCATTTACTAATTTAGTTTAAACCTGCTCATTAGATTATCTATTTATTAAAAAATCATTCAATTTGTTAATTTTTACCAATTTTATTTGTGCTGTATCATATGAGAGATGATAAGAAAACCCTTTTTCTCTTGCTTAACTCATATGATTAGCTAATTATTAAGTCAAATCTAAACTAGACCCAGTCCAGACTCAGTCCACTGCAGACTGCTTACATTCTTAATTAGTGTTAGTGTATTCAATTAACATATCTTCTAGAAAACATTCTATAATTAATAGAGATAGTGTTAAATGTAAATAAACAATCCCTATATAGTAGAGAGATTTAAATGTGTATACGAATTTTTACTCAAAATTCTGGGTTGGCTGCATTATATCTAGGTCAGCGTTTAGCCCAAGTTGTTAGCAGGTTCTATAGCAAAATTATTAGCTGGGCATTTTTTATTTAATGAATGGATATAATTTATTAGTAAAATTTTTTATGATCATAGGCCAAAATTGATCAATTCTGATCTAGCCAACTATGATTCTGATGCACTCTGAAGTATTCTGATCTGGAATTTTAGGGACGTCCCTGTATGTGTTTGCAAATACAATTAGCTTTACGTGGTAAGAATATTTAAAATTCTTGCACTTTATTAAGTTTTTGCTTTCTTTAAGTCTAATTATACTGAGTCATATGTTACTTTGGTTTACTTTCTTTATATAATTTTCGCTTAATGAAATTAGTTATTAAATTTTCGCTTTCTTTGAAATTTTATATAAGGCTTAAATAATTATTTTTTTGTTTTTTAGTATAGATTTGGTTTGTTTTTTTTAAAAAATTCTTATTATGACAAAAATAAAATTAACATACTTTTTATTCTATCTATAGTATTTATTTTTATTTCTTTCAACGCTAATTCTGAAATAGCAACAAATAGTAGTTTTTCTAATTCCCATGAAATTACCTGCCTTAGCAGACTTTATATAATATATAAACGCTTTATGCTTATCGATATTAACCCCAATTTCTAAATAATAACAATAATAACCAACTTGATACATTATGTTAGAATTATACATATCTGCTGATTTTTGATAACATATGATTGCCTTGTTTCATTCTTTTCAACTCCTATTCCATATTCGTAACAATAGCCAAGACAATTTGTTCCTTCAGTATGCCCTGTATTAGTAGATTTTTCAAACTGTGCGAATGCTTTATATTCATCCTGTTCAACATTAATTCCATATAGATAAAAATATCCTAATTCATATGCTTTACTAACAAATGGACTTTGTAGTTATAAGCTAGTAATTTAACAGTTGTAACTGTTTAGGATAAATGCTTAAATAAAAAGCATATTTTTAAAGATGCTTACGATCTGGTTATTTAACAGATATATAGTTGTTTAGACTGTGATTTGACCAAAAACATCAATTTTAATAAACGTTATGCACATACCAAAAATTAATTGAGCAAAGTCTACTTAATTAGTTTATACTACATAAATAAAATTAGAAAATTATAACATCTCTGTAAATTTTTGATAATGGGCGAGTGTATTATTAGATAACTGTTTCTGAGGTAAAATGTAATATTATCTATATTAAAAATTTTTGGGATTATTAATAATATTCGAAGTTCTTTTTATCTTTTTTACCTCAATATCATCTTGATAATACCTATCTCAGCAAATTTTTGATAATCAGCAAATCCTTTATAATTGTCCTTTTTATTAAATGTTTTATTAGCATTTGAATGTCAGATTTTTGGTAATGTATGGATGCCTTTATTTTATTCTTTTCGATTCTAAATTCATTTAGTTAATTCTATTAATAGTATATATTTATCATCAGACACGTTACAGAACCAGTGGAGGTCATCAATCTACAAAGGAAACTGTTTGAAGGTAAAAAATCATATGCAAATGATGCAATGATATATGCCGACAATAGTTACAGTCTCATGCCTATAGGAAAGTTGTTTAAGATTTTTGTAAAGAATAAATGCCTTATATTAATCCTTTTCAACATGTAAACAAACTATCAAAATTACATGTTCCAGCTCTTAGAGCCCGAGCATTGCCCTGGAAATGGGTTCTGATTTTTTTTTGACTCTTAGGCCTAAGTATTTGGAAGTGAAATTTCAAATTTTATTCCAGATATTGGCCTGGGTTTAAAATTTAAATAAACCCAGCTTGGGTTTAAATGAACCCAAATTGAACCAGGTTTGGGTTCAAATGAGCCAAATTAAGTTCAAATGAACCCAATTAGGTTCAAATGAGGGTTCAAATGAGGGTCCAAGTAACCCAAAATTTGTTTCAAATTAATTGTTTTTTTTTATTTCGAATATTCATATTCAAGTTGTCTATTCTTTTTTTGGCAAAATTCTGCAATTTACATGAATAAAAAAACTTGCTTTGTGCAGGTTTGTAAGGCTTCTGACCTGTTTGACGCAGGTCAGAGAATATTTGACCCGTGACCAGTTTGGTCAGGTAACCTATTAGGTCAGATGACCTGTTAGGTTAAGTGACCAATATGAGACATCCACATTGGACGCATTTTATATTATCTGGTTTTTTTTATATATAATTAAATAATATTTGACCAAATTTTTTTATAAAAATTACATTACAGTAAATTTTTTTTATAAAAAAAATTTTTTAAATACAATTATGGTAAATGCTACAGAGTGTCTTGTAAAGATCCTAAATATAAAACTAATTTTTATGCAAGTAGTAGAAACCTTTTTGTAAAGCATGTCAGCATATTTCTAGCTTTATCATATATTATTCATTCGATCTGGTCTTTCGTTCCTGGTTTTGCACAGCAATATCACGTAGCTATCTAGTTTACAAACTATTTTGAGCTAAAAAAAGTTTACGAATTTGAAAATGTTTATATAATGGTCTCATGTTCAAGAATTAAGTGCAAGAATAAGTGCACATGCGAAAACAAGTGCAAGAACACGACAAATGCTCGCAATAGATAAAACGTAAGATTAATTAATTTATTTATTTTTTAAATTATGTTTATTTTTTTTAAT
Organism: Gigaspora rosea; assembly: GCA_003550325.1. Taxonomy (NCBI): domain Eukaryota; kingdom Fungi; phylum Glomeromycota; class Glomeromycetes; order Diversisporales; family Gigasporaceae; genus Gigaspora; species Gigaspora rosea. Next base: position 487,837 of record QKWP01000082.1, on the reverse strand, counting down.
CCGTTTTTATTTTTTAAATTATTTTATTTTACCAAACCTGAACATGTTCATGAACTTTCAGACTGAACCCGAACTGAACCCAGACTTGGTTTAAAAGTTCAATACCGAACTTGGACCGAACTGGATTTTTAAAATTAAGTCTGGTTTAGGTTCGATTTGAATTCAGACCGAACTTGAACTCAACCAAATATTCGGTTCTGTTCGGTTTTTAGGAACACTACTAGTATGTTCTAATTATTAAATTAACCAATCATGGCTAATTATGTAATCTTAAAGTTTGATACTTTTAAAATAATAGAATGTATTTGGCTATTCTGTACTGTTGTCATATTTTAAACAGGTTGGGTTAGGCAGGTTTTAAGTTTGCAAAAATTTTCAGTTTCAAATCAATTTATCAATAATTAACTTTTTAATAATTTAGAATATTGTCAATTTAACCTGAAAACCAGTTTATAAAGGCTAAATTATATAATTAACCCATTTTTAGTAGTTCTTCTATCTTTAAAGATCATTTTCTTGTTAAGCTTTATAAACATATGGTTTACTTCTGCTATACTCTACACAACAAAGAAAATGAACTTAATAAATTGAGAGAAGCAATGAATAAATGTGTGCAGTAATAATTTTTCTAATTTATTAGGTTGGCCTCTCACTGCTGCCATTGTTAAATATTGTATTCCTTTTTCTTCTCATCTTGTTTAATACCAAATTTCCTATTCAAGAATAAATCACTGTATTTTATAGGATGGAAATATTACTATTGATAATTGTTTTATTCAAATATACTATGAATTCAGACACTATTAGCCTCCAACATCACATATGCATAGTGCAGTTGTGCATCTGGAACATTTGTGTTAGCAGCTTCTTTAAAAGTTCTACTGCTTCTATTAAATCCTTCACTCTCTTATGATAACTTTCTTTAAATAGTTCACTAGTAACAGGATTACTGTAATTTGCATGACCTGTAGAAGATAGTCTTTTTATCACAATGTACTCATAATTACTATAACACAGATATAAGATTATTAATCATTTTTGCATAGTAGACCTATAAACTAAATAAAAATTTTAAAGCATTTTATCATTTATCTAATCAAATTCTGTAACTTTTAAATCAAGCGTTTGATCAAATTAACAAAGTTCTGGTTATAACCTATTGAAGTACTTTATTGTAAATGCAGTATAACTTAGCCCTGTAAAGTCATCAAAAAAAAACTTCAGTATACCTTATATTATATATTAATTTATTATGTCAAGAGGATAAATTATTTTATAATTCAAAATCATTTACTATATGAAACTTCATAGAGAGTTCACAGTAATGAGAATAAATTAGTTGTATAAAATTCTTTGGTATTAAAATTATAAATAAGTAATACCTAGGGGTTAGTAAAATATACGGAGACAACTCAATGTTACACAAGTAAATAATTGATCTCCAAAACCACCACGATATAGATTTACATAGATTTTTATATACAAATTTATAAATTGCATTCCAACATTCAAAAATTTTAATAATAAAAATTCCAGCTATTTGAATATGGATTTTTTTCTGAAATTTGGAATGACTTGAGGCTGGTAACTAGCTTCATAAAAGCTTGACACTAGTTTTTTGTGTTTTTAAAAATTGAATCATATACTTCTCATAATGTGGCCTAGATTAAAAAGTTAGCAAAGATACATACTTGGATCTAGCAAAAAGGCACTATATGAAACCACTTAACTGTTTTGAACCTCTAAACCTTAGAATAAACAACCTTGGAGTTAGAAAGTGCTAAAAGGAATGAATATAAGGTATTTACTTATGATTCAGTTGGCCTTTGTTTATGATTCAGAAGTTGAAAAAGATAAATATAAAGCATTCACCAAAGAAGTTTAAAAGGATTAATGTAAGGCACTTGCTTATGATCAAGAAGAAGCTAAAAAGAATGAACGTAAATTGTAAGGCCAAGGTGAGGGTAAGGCTAAAGTTAAAACGGTGCTGCTTATTTCACTAGCAATTATTTTACTGATAGCTCATTTAGTTAATATCATATAGGGTTACAGTTACTGTAACATTTGATTAGTTGCAAGTACATATTTTTACTTTGGCATGTTGTTGGCTAAATGAGACGATTGTTAGTGAAGTAAAGCTAAGCCAGTTTAAGATGTTCGCTTATCAATAAATGAAAGTTAATTCAAACTTTTTTAATAGTTCGAGTAGCGAGACAAAAAACTTGTAGATTTAACTTACTTAAGAGCATGCCAAGGCTCAAGATATGGTTAAATGAACTTAGCATTGAATCATTGAGCCCCCACTATGCATATTTGTTGTTTAATTTTTTTATTTTAAATAAATTTTTTTTTAAAAAAATGTACAGTAATTTATAGTAATTTTATATAATAAACTATTTATGAAAATTTTTTAATATTGGAAAATTTTACAAATATGATTAGAATTGATTAAAATCTAAAGGTGATTCTTATCACTATGATTGATTATAGTTGGTTACTAATTAATTTTAATCAATTTTTGGATATGTTTATTATACAGGCAGACCTCCATAAATGCAACCTCTATAAATGCAATACCTCCCTAAATGCACGTTTTTTTCTATTCTGTAAAATGTTATTAGTGCTAAATGCATGTTCTATATTCTGTAAATGCACGTTCTCTTGAATAACATTTTATATCACACTAACCTCCCTAAATGCACATGGCCAATCAAATTTTAGTATTTAAGATAGGTTATTCAGTTTTGTTAGAAGTTACACAAACTTGATGATCTAATTTTTAAAAACTGCAATTTAATTGGCTCTCTCTAAATGCAAACCCCCTAAATGCACGTTGTAGGCTTGTCCCTGCGAGTTGCATTTATGGAGGGTTGACTGTAATCAATATAATCGATTATTATCAATTTGATATAATCGATTACCAGCACTACCAGCAATAATAATCAGTTGAAACTAATCAATCATAATTGAATAACTGCTTGTAATGGAATATAATTGGGTCTCAAAATTTTTTGATGAAAGCTTGTCCTTATAACTTGCTTTTTCTTTTTCTTTTTCTGAAACAAATTTCATAATACGCCTAAAAAAATTAATGCATTAAAGTTTAAAAAATTCTCATTATATTACATGTGTTTTAGTTAAATATCAAAAATAATTACTAGTTGTTGCTTTTCAGAGTGAGTTGTTATATAACGTGTAAAATAAATACAGTTTGCCAGAGGTTTAAAACAAATATAAATCAGTTAATAAATCAGAATTTAGTATTTAACAATTTCAATTATTTAAGAAAATTATATTTGTTTTTACGAATACCAAAACATGCCTAATCTCTACACAAATCTACCAAACAGCAGAAATCAAATGTGGAAGTAACATGTCTTGAATCAGTGAGTAATCAATATAGCCAAAGGTTTTTTGACATAGCGTTGTGAACATTTTTATTATACATTATGTAATTATTATACAAAATCATTGCACGTTATTTTTATTGACTATATATTATAGTAAGTTGTCACCCATTTATTTTACTAACCCCTAGGTAATACAGATTAGAACCATTTAATCTCTTAGAACTGATTCTTAGATTTATGTTAGTCATTGTCTATTGCTGGCTGAGTTAAATAATTATCATAGCTAAAATGATTAAAAAATTCCTAGTAGAAAATTTAAAAAGTTCCAAAATCATGTACATTGCAGTTTCTATAATCAAATTAAAATTAAAATTTGTAAAATAATAAATTTGTTTTCTGGAATTTATACTGTATCAATAAAGTAATAAAACACTATGAATAAATTCTTATATACCACTAAATTAAAATAAAAAAGCAAAAAGATATATAAGGACCTAATGCAAAATTAGTAATGCGTAGTTAAAATAAAAGGTTTTGCATATAATAAATTATAAACTTCATTTAATGTTAATGGGTATCTGTCAAGCTATTGTAATAAATTTGGTGCACACAAAAAAAATTATTTTGAACTAATTATTTAATACTAGTAAATAGTTAAAAAAAGCTTAGATAGTTTGCCAGTTTGTACAATTGCTAGATATCTAGGTATTGGCAAATCTTTTGTGGTTAGGTCCTCAAACAATTTCAGCAGTATAATTTTGTTGAAAACTTCTATCACTTGTAGAAGACTGTAGTTATATATGACAAATGATTTAAAGTATCTTGAAGACTTGTTAAAAAAAAGCCTAATTAGTACTTGCATAAGTTACAGTTATGAATAAAGATTCGGTTAGATTGCAAAATTTGTCTTTCAACTATTTAGAATGCAATACATACTCTTGAATATACACACATAAACAGATATAATTTATTATTAGTACATGTAATTTAATTTTATTTTATATTATAAATATTTAAATTAATTATTTAAATTAATTTTATATTAGCTATCAAAGTATGCAAAAGAAAGAAATAAAATTGATTGTAGAACCTTTGGGCAGACTACTTAAATTAGACAACCAAAAGTTGTACATGTGGCTAGTTGTATTCTCATCTATGTAACAAATGTCAGAGTGTCCAAAGAGGCCCCCTTTATCCAAAGACTTGAATAAAGGACTTATTACTAATTCAGGAACTTTAATATAAAAAAAAAAATTGAAATGAAATTGTAGAAGGAATTTTGTTATAAAGATGTCTCAATATACAGCTAATTAGTTGGTTTTTTTCTAATAAATTGGCTTATAATAGAAGAACTCTTTTATGTGAAGTTTTTTAGGATATTGTGCACATATTTTTTTAAATAAAAACTACAATTATATACTATTTAATTTATTTTTATTTGCTTAATATTTATAAAAAATTTGAGGTTGCTTATAAAAGAAAATTTTATAATTTTTTAAAAAATTATAAATTTTTTCTTTTTTTTTAGTTTCACTTAATAAAAATTTAAGATTTAACTACTATTACCTTAATCCAAAGTTGTAGACAATTTATAATTACACTAATTTTATAATTATGACTTTTATAATTTATTAAGCAAAATTAAACTTTATTTAATAGTAACTAAAAATTTTTTTTCAGAACATATAAAATTTTAAGAAACTTTTTAAAATTTTATAGAAAATTAAAAAATAAGTTTTATTAAAAATATAATATCTTGATCAAAATTAAAGATAGAATGATAAAATTTAAATATATTATTAATTAAAAGAATATCTTTAATTTTATTTAATTAATAGGGAGAGTTAAGCTTAAATAAATTTTAAGAAAACTTAAAAACTTTTAAAAAATAATTTAAGCAGGCAAATTTGCCTGCTAGACAGTTTAAGGTATATGCTAAATAATCATCATTATAGTATGGATGATTAGATATAGGCATAAAGTGGGTGCAAATTACCTATTTTAATACTACTTTTGGCAGTAATAGTAAATGGCCTGGTCATTTGCCAATTTTTTAAAATAACTTCAAATGGCCTCAAAATGACTAGTCATTTGAGGCTATTCAAATTTTGGGTCATTTGGTCATTAGATCATTTTACATACATTGATTATCAATTAACATGCTATTTGTAAATTCAAGATAATTTATGTAATTTTTGTAATCAGTAAATTATTATTCATAATCTTTTTTTTTAAAAAAGTAAACATATTCTCTTTTGTCTAGTGTTTTTTTTAATCACTTTATATCTGATATGATTCAATTGGATAATTGCTTTACAACAGATATGGTAAAGGATAGTTATTTAGCCAAAATACAAATGCTACTTATTTATTAAATAAAGATTGGTCATTTGGGATTATCATTTATTTAATATATGTAATAATCTTTATTGGATATCATCTAGCAATATTTCATTTTACAGAGAACAGTATTAATTATGATTGGTTAAAGGTTATTAGATAATCCATTAACCAGAATTAAATGACTTTCTTAAATCATTTAAGTTATGGAATAAACAATGACTAGTCATTTGTCATTTGAGTCATTTGGGTTATTTAAAATCATTTATCATTTCTGACTTTTGGTGTTATATATATTATAGTAATTGTAGCAAATCAGTAAAGTATGGTTTTTTGAATAGGTATTTTACACCTTATACCATCAGCAGCAATTTGAAAAACATAATAGTTTTCAAGATTTGACCATTTTGCTTAGTTTGCAGTTTTGTCAAAAGGTTTGTTTTTTTTCCTTTTTTAGATTGAATTTCCATCTCTTATCATTTGCATAAATGGTTTTAATCAAGCTGAACTAGCGACAGAAGATAAAGACTAGTTTAATAATTATAATCACATAATTTCAAAACTTTTCAGTGATTTATAATAGTCTCTTTTCATGCAAAAATCTGAGCTTTAATAAGATGAATTAAAAAGCTACTAATTAATTTAGTCTACCAAATTGAGCCTATTTGGTAGTTAGATTTAAAGTTAAATTTATTAAATAGTTCTTTGATGATAAAATAAGCTTATTTATAGGAGTCTCTAGATACTGTAATAGTTGATTGAAAGAGCAGATAAAACAATATAGACAATAGTGCCAATTTATGCTCCAACCGTGTACAGTGAGAGAGATATAAATATACTAATATATAGGTCATGAGGTATGATAAAGGTTGAGGATGCAATACATGGAGACCTAATAGATGATATATCACTAAATTACCACAATCATACAAAGACTCTGACGTCAGTAATGCTAATATAGGAGATATCAATCAACTGATATCAATAAGAATAATAGTAAAATATAATATAGATGGAAGGTGGGATCAAATGTATCACAGGGTTTATGGTAGAACCAGATATCGATCAGGTAATATCTAAAAGAAATCAATTTAGATAGGTTTGAAAATTTTCTACAGTGCATGAATTTTCTGGGAAGAATGTGATTGCTTGTAAAAGTATCAGTTGATACTGGTAAAACTAAAAGAAACAATGTCTATCAGAAATTATTTAAACTGAAATACTTTATTATAGACCAATCAGTAGGCAGATATGAGTTATCGAGGGATTAACATAGATCAAATTTGAGTCTTAATAAAGCTGATTCGACCACATTATTTTTTGCCAAGATATCTTTTGATACCAACTCTGTTCTTGCCCCTTCCTCCTCCAGGGCTTCTCTCTTTATATCTTTGAAGAGAAGTTGAAGGCAGAGATTACAAGTCAATTCAGTATGTTGAATTGAGTTACGAAAAGGGATATTAAAAGTTACAAGTTGAATTTAAGGGATAAATATAATTTCAGTATTCAAAGAAGAATATGATTTATTTAATAATAATAAGAAAATTCTTTAACATCGATAGGACTGATTAACTTCTCTTGGCCTTGAACTGGCATGGATACATAGATAGCTTTGTTCATTATGTTTACTTAGTCACAACTACATATACTTAGTGATATTTACATTACTCTGGCTTGCTCTCTTGGTGACTTCTTCGTTGCCAGGCTTCTTCAACTATTTACATAGTGGGCTTTTCAATTCTACATAGGCCTAACAGGTTCAAATGACTACGTTTAGGCCATGCAAAGTTAATTTTTCGTTTTGCATAACCTGGGTTTCAAAATTCCGGTTGGCGAGTCAGATTTTTTTTTTTAATTAACGTTGCATGGCCTAAATTCATTTATGTTCACATCTAAGGTCACACAAAGTTAATTCTTCGGTTTGCATAACATGGAATCAGAAAATTTGGGTTTTTATTTATTGGACCTATCGGGTAATTCCAGAAAATTAAGGTCATCATCGGGTGACACTGAAGAAAAAATTAAATGGCATAAATGGAATAATTGGCACAATAGGAATTTAAAAAAAAATTGTTTTGGAAAAATTGGCTCGGTAGGTTATGCAAAATGAAAAATTATTTTGCATGGCCTTACATAGCCACTCTCATGCCACAATGTCTCAAAATAATATTCATATGACTAAGCCACTAAGTCATTAATCATTACCATTTTAGTATAAACCTATGTAGCTCACCCACAAAAAATTTTCTGGTCATATGACTTTTTGTGGCGCAAACCAATTGAATTTTAGGATCAGGTGTAATGTAAAAATCGCGCTTTTTATGAATTTTCATAAAAAATCACTAATAACTCTGAAGTTTGTCTATGAAATCGTCTACTGTGCATTAACAAAAAAATTCCTTGCAAAATTTTGGTATTAGTAGTGCTATAACCAAGCGTCTAACCCAAACCTTAACCTCTCGATTTATTATTTTAATTCTTTCACTTTATTCGATTGTTTGATTTTCACATCACACCTGATCTCAAAAATTTGATTGGTTTGTGCTACAAAAAGTCACATGACAGGAAATTTTTTGTGGGTGAGCTATTATCGTCTTTTAGTGTAAGGGATGAAATGTACGAGAAAATACTTATAATTTTACCAAATCTGGATGATCATTAGGATAGCTGCGTGACGCAGTCACGCTAAAACCAGGAACGTGTTAAGTATAACATTAATATATTTTTATTTTAATTATTGCAGTTGATGCTGACTTGAGGCCATTATAAAATAAGTATTATTATATGAAATTCTAGTTTGGTAGGAATAATGATTTTTTTTATTAATTCATTTTAAGAAAGTCTCAAAATTATATGGATGAACTCTCATTCAGAAGTGTATTTTTTCTCATGATTATTATTTACACACAGTTGTATGCATGTACGCATCATAATAATGTAATGGCATAGTTATGTAAAAGTATTATCATAATTAGGATAGCTGCGCAGCGTGTGATGTGGCGCAGGACCAGCACGATCACGCGCGTTAAGTTCAAAATGTATGTTAATATTTGTCAATAATTTGTTAAATTTACCTGAACTTTTTATCCGTATCACATTATAAAAAAGACACTGGCTCATTTAGCGCAAATAAAAATAATTAATCAAAGGCAGACCATTAGTTTGAGTGCTTCAATTATAAAATGCTTTATTTATTCTTGCTCAATCAGGTGACTATTAACACCGAGAAAACAGATTCATTCTCCATTAATCACAGATTCGATATCAAAATAGGCTGGGGTACAAAAATGTTACAGATTTCTAGAATATCGTAGTAACTACCATTATAAATTTTGAATGATCTTAAATGTTGTAATGTGCAGGTAACCAATTAAAACATTTAAACAGACGAATAATCAATAACGTATCATACTCATAATCGACTTATGACGTTACAGTACATGTAAAAATGTTGACCCCTTCCAAAAATGAATAAATGAAAACTATTACTTCTACTAAAAAAGGATTCTGTGAAAATCAGCATAGGCTAGCCCAAAAACATTAATTAAACCATCCCTCACACATTTCACGTGATCGTACTGGTATATAGTAATTGTGAACATTATTCCAACCAAAAAGGACTTTTCAAAAATCAACGTAGTGCATCAAAAAAGTTGAACGGATCCATCCCTCTCACATTTCATGTGATCGTACTGAATCATTTTTAATAAAAGTTGGCTAAAATTTAAACCCGATTTTACTTTAAATGGCAAGCCATTGATCATAATAATGAAGTATTACAAATGACATCAGATTATCACTTCATCAAAGTAAATGATGGCTTACATGTGCCGCTGCGCGGCACATTGGGGTGTGCGGCGCACTATGTAAAACAAAATTATGTATGGTATCATATAAAAATTTATTATCAAAGATTTTTTAAGTTTTTGTGCAACCATGATGATCACCTATTAATTTATTAATTACAATGCCGCTACAACTAATGCTACGCTAATACAGTTAAAAATAATTAATTAATATTGATGTAAAAATGACATTTTAATTTAATAAATTATTGAAAATATTTGAGGCGACTTCAGGCCCAAATTGCTGTAAATTTAGTTCTTGAAGTGGTGTTTTTTGCCGATTCGCTTGCATTTTTTTTGATGTTTTTTAAAACGTGCATTTTTTAAGTGAAATCGCTGTTTATTTGACCTATATATACCCATGTTTCTGGATTTAATTAGATGCACAGCTTTAACGGCACATAATTCCAATATGAAATTTTGAGAAAATTAATAGCAAGTTTTAAAGAACTGAACAATAGAACGAAATTTGCATTTTAATAAAGGAAAAATTTACCAATTCATTTAAAAATTCGCTCAGCAAACCAAATAAAGTATAAAATTAAAATCGTTTTGAGAAAAAAAAAATTTTCCCATAAATATTTTTTAAAAAAAGATTCTATTACTTTATAGTCGTAATAAGAAAGAGTCGATTTATATTGAAATTTCCGGCAGAAAAGAAAAATTGCAGTCGGTGCATCCTAAAAAAGTGTGACCTAGCTTTATATATAAGTTTTATATATAAAAATACTTATCGATCATTACGTATATTAGTTTATAGTTTATCAATCGACAATCACTTAAAAATCTGTCATAATAGACTTCACTATGATACCATACATAATTTTGATTTACATAGTGCGCCGCACACCCCAGCGGCACATGTAAGCCAATCATTTACTAAGGAAGAACGAATTTTTGCAATATATAATCATCTTATGACCAATTTACGATAAGTTTTATACATGAAATTGTTGGGTTGGGTTAGAGTGGAGGTTAATACATGATCTACATGCTGCATAAACCGCCGCATTCTTGATATAAATATAGAAACCTCCTAACTAAATTTCACTTCGCTTTAACCTCCCTCTAAAATTAGAAATTTTATGTTACATAAAACAGGTAATGTTCATGAGAAAAAATGTACACCAATCGACTTTAAGATTTTGCCTTCGATTTAGATGCCAGTAAAACCATTAGGGTAGCTGCGCGACGCAGTCGCGCCAAAACCAGGAACGTACTAAATGTACGTATCGTAGTTAAGATGTCACAATGGTGTAACGTCTCAATTTTTCACATATTGATTATTAATTCACTTACAAATTTATTACGATAAACTAAATACAGATTTGATAATTGTATGATCAATATTAACTATCTTGACTAACTACCCCGTTTTTTTAATAATTAATTATGTACCTTTAACATTTACAACGATTCCCACTCTATACCCGATTTAGATACAATACTTTATTAATCAAAAATGTAGTAATAATCTATGACAAACCATTACGATAAATGTAATAAAAGAATATTCGCACGCAACAATTAAGTATTAACAAACTGGCCATATATCCCCCAATCATGTAGACGATCAAAAATGTTACAGATTTCTAGAATATCTTGTAGTAACTACTATTATAAATTTTTTGAATGATCTAAAATGTCGTAATGCGCAAGTAATCAATTAAAACATTTAAACGGACGAACTATATAAATTTAGATTCAAATTTTATAATCAATAGCATAATATTGCATAATCGACTTATGAAGTTACAGTATATGAAAAAATGTTGACTCCTTCCAAAAATGAATAAATGAAAACCATTACTTCTACTAAAAAAGGATTCTCAATAAGTTTAATCACAAACATATGGCAAGACATATAGTAAAAATCATTAATGAAGATTTTTTTTAATTGATTTCGAAAATTTCAAATTATATTAATTTATTAATAAAAAATGCCTTCGCGCAAACTTTAATAACTTCTGTTATATTAATTTTTTTTTTTAATTCTGCAAGTTGACATTTATTCTTTAAAAGTGTCTCTATCAAGTAATAACCGCATATTTTAAATGTTTAATTGTTTTTATATAGTACTACGTCAACTAGTATTTATTAAGCATATAATATCATTTTATCAATAACGCCAGATCAGAAAAGTATCTAATATAGCTTGTGCATTTTCTGTAAAGCTTCTAACTCTACACCGCTAATAGAACTTATTACTTAATAGAGGCACTCAGAAAGAATAAAAATCCATTTGCGAAATTAAAAAAAAATTAATATAGCAGAAGTTATTAAAGTTTGCGCAAAAACGCTTTTTATCAATAATTTATTATAAATCAAGAATTTTAAAAAATTTTAAAAAATTTCAAAAAAAATCACTAATGATTTTTACTCTATGTTTGTGATTATTGACACCCCAATAGGCCACGCCCAAAAACATTAATTAAGACACATTTCATGTGATCGTACTGGTATATTGTAATCGTGAATAAATGAAAATCATTATTCCATCCAAAAAGGATTTTTCAAAAATCAACATAGTGCATCAAAAAAGTTGAACGGAACCATCCCTCTCACATTTCATGTGATCGTACTGGTATTATGAATCATTTTTTAATAAAAGTTGGCTAAAATTTAAACCCGATTTTACTTTAATGGCAAGCCATTTAATAATGAAGTATTACAAATGACATCAGATTATCACTTCAATAAAGTAAATGATTGGCTTACATGTGCCGCGCAGCGGCACATGTAAGCCAATCATTTACTAAGGAAGAACGAATTTTTGCAATATATAATCATCTTATGATAATTTTTTATACATGAAATTGTTGGATTGGGTTAGAGTGGAAGTTAATACATGTTCTACATGCTGCATAAACCGCCGCATTCTTGATATAAATATATAAACCTCCTAACTAAATTTCACTTCGCTTTAACCTCCTTCTAAAATTAGAACATAAAACAGGTAATGATCATGAGAAAAAATGTACACCAATCAGCTTTAAGATTTTGCCTTCGATTTAGATGCCAGTAAAACCATACAATTACGTTCCTGGTATACACTTCCGTTCCTGGTACGTTTTTATATGAAACTGGCGGACTATGTACCGTGAAAGTAAAATTTATTTACAATAAAGAAGAATAAGAAGGTTTAATTTGTCACAATGGGGGTTTCATAATTAAAATTAGAGAATCTTATTTTATTTTTCCGATTTATAATTCAACATAGTAAAAATATTATTTAAAAAATCCCACTTATTTTCAAATACGTCACTTATTTGTTAATTATGAAACCCTCTAATACTCTCATTTCATTTTCCGATTTCAAAATTTTGATACATAAATAAAATTAATTCTGAAACTAACAATATCATATAAATAGAATAGACGTAATAATTCATAAAGCGAGTTAAAAAGGAAAGATCATTAAAAAAGAGGTGAAAAAAAGAGGGACAAAAGAAAAGAAAAAATTTGAACTTAATTATTCTAGAGTACTTTAAGCAAAGTACATTGCATTCTTAATCTTGTCGTGAATATAATACACCTTTCCATTAAGGACATCTTCTGGACGGTCTCCATCAACAGGAGATTCTTCATACGTAACAAAGTTTTTTGCCAGATTTGCGAGGTTATGAGCATAATGTAATGGCGTCACCATTGATAAAGCGAGATTACACCTTTAAAAAAAAAAGTTTTTAACTTGTTAAACTTTATAATTTTCAAATACATTACGAAAATTTTGCTGTATTATGTACCTTACAGATGAGAAACATAAATTATAAGTAAGAGTTTGCATTTCATCCTGAGAAAATCCAATTTCATCATAGATAACATGATAATAAGCAGGTCTAGCTGTCCCAAGTGGACTAGAATGAGATTGCAACACTATAAAAATATCATCATTATATAGTCAAAATTATTTAAAGTAGAAGCGTTTAATAGTAGCAATAAAGTAAATACTCACAAAAAGTAAAATACTGTGGGACAACAATAGTTTTATCTATAATAGTTCCAGGTTGGCAGTTTCCTTTACTTTTTGGATCAGCATTAGATTCATCGTCTGGTTTGGCTCTACACATAATTTTATAAACTAATAAGTTAAATATTAAATCTAATCACAAAATATTAATGTTTACCTAGTATGATGCCGCTTTTGCATAATTACAAAGGTTAATTTTGGAGGTGAAAGTTCACGGGATTGATAAAGATCTTTAAGTGCATCTAATAACTTATTAACTTCATCATTCATGATAATTTCAAATTGTCCTTCAGCAACACCATCTCGATAGAATAAAATTGCTTCTGGAAGGGATTTGTCATTTTTTTCCTCGAATGTTTCGATAAAATCTTTAATCATGCTATCAATTTCTTCAATAACCTCATTTTTTAATTTTTTGTTCATACTATATCGACCAACATATTTTGTAGCATATGGATCCATAGACGCAACTATAGCTGCAATACTTGGTCGACCTTTTTTTTTCTCTTCTTTACTAGGATGGAATACATCGGCACCAAGAATCATATACTATTGTCAAGAGAAATACCATCAATTTTTCTAGTTAATTTTTATTTTATAAATATATAGATATAAATTAAAGATTAAATGTACATACCTTTTTTGCATTTTTAAAATCAAGCTGATTTGGAATTAATTGAGAGTTTGTTCCACCAAGTTTCCCATTTATTTTCAATGCGACATTATTACAAATTGGCTTCCAACGTTGCCTCCACTGACGTTCTCCACTTTGAAAGCATTGAGAATTAATGCCCAAGTCCACTAAGCAGGCCTTTTTTATTTCTGTGTAAATGCCAGAGACACCATTAATTTTACTTGAAACTATGCTAACAATAAGTTGTGGATCCATCTCTGTGTTTTTCCTTTGTGCAGCTAAAGCAAGAGCCTACAAAATGTAAAAATGATGATATTGATGAATATTATAAATGCAACAATGATTAATTTTAAAAAGAGATAATCTTCACATTTTTGCAATTTTGAGCATTGCCTTGAATAAATTGTTGAGGTTTTTGTACATTCTAAGAATGAAATAAGAATTTTTTTACAAAAATAAATAAGAATAAGAACGGATTATTAATGTTATCGATGTTAAGCATACCAATCCTTTTTCAGTTAATACTTCTATTAAAATTCTAATCATGTCCGCAACTAGTGGTTTATTTAAGTCTGGATCAAACCAAACGACAGACCAACTATGTAATTTTGCTGGCTAACGTATAAAAAAATGCGTATAAGTTATAATTTGAGGTGTGCTAATTTACATCTTTTAGCATTTACCGCGATAAATTTAGGAACATTCCATGAACCCGATTCAGGAACGATTTCTTTGTTCTCAGGAGTACTAGTAATTTTTGGTGGTTCAAGAACTCTTGCTAAAAAAAATTAATTCAAATAAGTGAACTATGTAACACTATATGATACAATACAAAAAAAATTATATAGATTACATATAGCTTTTATAAGTTCGTTTCCAACAACCATTCCAATTGATTTCATCGCATTATTTTCCGAGTGTTTATATACATTTGTAAGAGCATTTGTAATTCTTTGAAACCGATCCGATGGTTTAACAGCAGTCTTTTTAATCATATCTTGTCTTTGTACCTTCGTAAGTTTATCAACATCAAATTTTTCACCTAAAACATTTTCAAGAATATTATATAATACTATAGTTCATAATATCAAAGATTTTAAACATAGTAACTAACCTAACCTGAAATTAAAGAACAAACTTCTAAAGGAAAATATGCATCATTTTGTCCGCGTTTAGTTGACTTGACAGCAACACATGGAAGCATAGGAAATTCTAATGGCGTTCCTAATTCTCGAAAAAATTCATTAACACTAATATTTCGTCCATAATAATTGAACTTAAGTTGTTGTGCTGATTTTTCAGTAATATATGAAACTTTTTTTTTTGGTTTTGAATTATTAGCAGAACGATAAGTTGTTGTGAAATTTAATCCTTTAAGACAAAACTTAAGATGTTTAATTTCATTTTCGGAAATTCCTCGTCGTAATGCATCTTTAGTGGTTTTATTCGTAAGAATTTTAGGGATTAGATCAATCAATAGACCGGATGGATAATATGTTGTAACACATGTATCAATATTAATGAGTAGTTTATCTGCGTTAAAAAAAATCTTATCAGATAAATATCTTTTTTTTTTTTTTAAAAAAAAAAAAAAAAAAAAGATCAAATAATGAAAAATATAATATTACCCCATCCAGGGCGAATACTTTGATGGAAACCAAGCATAAGCTCGATTCCATCTGGTAAAAATAAGCGATCTCGAGGATTAGCTTCAGGGAAAATTTGGTTTCTTCCGCGAGTAAGATATCGTGCTCTAACATCTGAGTTAATAAAAGCATTAAGAACAAGGAGGTTTTTCTGAATATCTTCTCCCCAACGTTGATTCGTGTTCACTTTGACGTATTCAGCCATTTGGTAGGTCTCACATTTATTACTATCATATTTAAGTACTGCTGAAAAAAATTTTGGTCGACCAGCGCCATCTTTTGGAGGAATTCTAATCTATAATAAATTTATTAATTAGCTGCTAGGGACAACAGAACTTAAGAATTAGAAAGCAAATAAAGTAAAAAAATTTCAATAACTTCAAATAAATACCTTATCAAATTTTTTATTATCTTTACCATCGCAAAGTTTATTAAAAGAGTATATCATATTAGCATTGAATACTGGAAAAACATTTTGACCGAATGACTTTTGCTTAAGTAATTGATAAAAAACAGCTTCGGCTTCTTCTCTATTCGCTTTTTTTTCTCCAGTATCATCTCCTTTTGCTTTTTTTCTTTGTTGTTTTATGACTTCGAAAGTATAAGAGTGAATGGTAGGATATTTGAACTAAATTGAGAAATAATATCGGCATTCTTTAATATTATATGTTATGATAAACCAAAATTCATAAAGATATATGCTTACACTTTTCCCTATTTCAACATAATTAACAGTAACTTCAACGGGCTTTCCTCTCGTAGCAGGTTCACTTGGTCTTAGGGCAATCTTATTTTTTATCTCACTCGACATGTTACAAAATATAATAACTTTTGGTAATTTCAACAGAGAGAATTTTAATTGAATTAAATTTTTTATAATGAAAATATTTGATAGTACAATAGTTTATCTATCATCACAGCGAATTTATGAAAATATTTGATAGTACAATAGTTTATCTATCATCACGGCGAATTAATGAAAATAAGCTAAAATTCGGTCACCATGTCCGAGTGTGTGGTCCCCAAATTTAAAGCTTATTTACCAAGTTACGTAAAATATTAATCAATGTCACGGATTATAATGAAATCGGATTAAAATGAATATGGGTTTCTATCAATTATACTTGTTTAATATAAATTCTATTCTAAAATTAACCTCTAACCTTAATATCTAACCCTAAAAAATACGCCCCAAAAATTTTATTTTTCGGTGGTTTGTCAATTTTTTTTATATGTGCATATTTCATTTTAATCTGATTTGAATTTTTTTTTTTTTTGAATTCCCAATGGAGACGCTCAGTGGCGTACTTCATTAATCTGATTTCATTTTAATCTATCACAATACAGTAAATATAACGTATACTAAGCCCAAAAGGATTTTGGACCTCTGATACAATTGATAACGCGCGCCTAACTCATTTTCCCACAGACTAATAAATTGTTCACATTTCATTAAATGCAGAAATTTATTATAATGATGCATTCTAACCTGGGTTATTGATTATCTCGATCAAAATCAGGATTTACTTATTAGTAGACCAATTTTTCAAAATTTGGGGTGTTTGATAAATTCGACGTAATGTTTATATATTTATTTTTTTTCTGCGAAATGATTATATAATCTAATTTGTTTTTTTATTAACGAAATTCTTTTAATAGAGCGGCAATAAAACCTCTATATATGCCCTCTATAAGTAAAAACATTCTTCAAATTTTAGCCTCAATAAATACATGCCCTCTAGAAATGCACCTTTCTTATTGTTCTCTAAGTGCACATCGTTAAGGGTTGGTCCCAAGAGTATGCATTCGTAAAGCTTTACTGTATTGACGACAGTTAAAAAGAATGACAATTTTATCTCACAGAAAAGTCACACTATGACTTCCTTATTTGTGAATAATGACATTTCTCCGATCTGCGATTGTGTCACGGAAATCACAGAATCTAATTTGGTAATTTTTGAATTAGATTTTTTTAATTTTTTTAATGAATTCATGAGTACAGTGTTTCATTGTACTCCATGGCATAGTTAAAAAACAATAGCATGAATATTTTACCATCTTTTCGACCCTCTAATTATATAGAACTTTTTGATTTTAACCTAGGAGACCCTAGGACTATACTTGCCGGACAAACCGGACAAACTCAAAACTCAAAAAAAAAACAATTGCTATTTACAAAAAATTAAATCAAACAAATAAACTTTTGATATTCTGCAAATATATTATATATAGCTATAAGAATATATATCAATTGTTTAAAAACAATTGCTATTTACAAAAAATTAAATCAAACAAATAAACTTTTGATATTCTGCAAATATATTATATATAGCTATAAGAATATATATCAATTGTTTAAATAAGAATTATTAACAAAGTTTTTGAGAAATTAGTTTGACCAGAGTTTGGGATTTGGTGCGGACAAACCCAAACTATAATAGTTTGGGATTTGGGAGGCAAGTATACCTAGGACGCCGTTGGCGCACTTTATTAAATGTTTTCACAATTTATTTTAATATATATCACATATTATTTATTGTTTATAATTTATCTTTGATCTTGCCAAGTATCCATTTAGAATACTTTAAGATTTTAATCTCTTTGCCAATTCTGTATATAATAACTAGTTCCAGTATAGGGTCGGGAATAGATGGAATCTGAAAACATGGGTCGGTCGGTCGTTTTTTTCCCGTCCTATCGGGCAATTACAGGAAATTAAAGTCTCCATCGGGTAACACCGGATGAGAAAAAATAATAAATGTCAAAAATCGAACAATTGGGATCTAAAAAAAAATTTTTTTTTGAAAAATTAAAAAAAATGGGTCGGCGGTGGCCTAATTTTTATCCAATTTCTCAGTTGTATTATATAGTTAATTTAATTTTTTTTATAATACAAAATTTATTGTTCTTTCTATTATACTATTGATATTGTCACTAATCGTTTAAAACTATTATATGTGCGAAGTGAATACTTTATGGTTAACACTGTTCAACCTATCGTAACAATTAAGTAAGTACATTAAAGATGGATGACGATTGATGAAACTATTTCGCCAGGCAACTTCGAGTTGATGAAATGAAACACATGATGAATGGCTTTATTTTATTCGTTACATTTTTTTGACCAATAATTGCCGACCCACTTTCCTTAAAACAGGTAGAGCACGTGACAACAACCCAATCAAATGGTAAATTTAATGAACCGGATCATCCCGACAAAGCAAAAGAAGCGAAAAAAACAATAGTCCGTAGAGGTGATTTTATCAAAAGAGCCCTTTAATTCTAATTCAAGTCAATTCTAACTCTAATATTTAGGCAAAAATCTTCCCAGTATATTGATTAGATGATCGACACAATATGTTGCACAATATGTTCCACATAGTGGCGTGTTTGGCAGCCACGGAGACGAATTGGCCAAACTCGATACCAAAAAAAAACCGAAAGAGTACCTTCTGTCTATAAATTGTCAAAGTAATTTGGTAATCCGCGAAGTAATTCGGAAGTTAGATGAGAGGTATGTTTAAACATTCAAGTTTAACTTATAGGTACAATAAATTAATTAAACTTGGCAATTTAAGCCGTCTTTTACGTATTTTATGAAAAGTTTCCTTTTTTTTTAATATAAAACTTGACTATAATATAGGCTAAGAATATGAAGTTGAGAGTTATAAGGTTAATAGATTCGTGAGAAGAGTTAAAGCAAAGTAGTGGTACTGTAACTGTATAACAATTATTAAATAAAAATAAAGATTAGTTTGATATTGGAGCGGCACTAAAAGTCGGTTTGATTATTTTTTTATTAGCCATTAGTGATCTAGAATAAGTTCAAATATTTATTTCTTGTACTTTTCGTTTTAGTTTCTTTTTGCGTCTTTTTTTTTCTTAATAATATGTTAGGATTATTTCTTTAATAAAATTTTGGTTTGTTGAAATTTTGACCACAAGATTATAGTTTTAGATTTAAAGTTATCGAGATTTCATTATAAAGACTTCTGCTAAGATAAATTTATTATCGATAGTTATTTTTATACATATCAATTTTTTTCTTCGCGACAATTTACCATAATATTTAGAACTCTCGATTAACCAATAAAATTTCTACTATATCACGGGTTGATCTACAAAAATTGGCCAATCAAAATAAATGCCCGCTATGTTCAGTATAGCGCTGCAGTCACATGATAATCGAAAAATTTTTAAAGTCCATTTAAGTTTGGGTTAAGATCTATGTAAGAATTAGAGGTTATATAGTAAAATCGGTCAAGGAAAACTTTTTGTTAGAGCACTATAGGTGGTTTCTTATGCAACTTTTAGAGAAACAAGCGATTTTTGACAAAACGAACGGTTTGAATTTTCTTTATCGTGTTACGTTAACCTGATCTCGAAATATGATTTGTCTGCGTCACAAAAATTTCATGTGAATGCAACTTATTGGTAAGTCTCCGAACACGGCCTTGCCAGGAGTTTACACACTTTGCAATAGCGTGATTATCACTTGATGAGGCGTATTCGGATAAACTTTTTGGCTTAATGTTAAGGTTTGAGTTGGTGTTCGTAATATCGCGTTTAGGTGGTTTTCAAGGCCATGGAAGATGTTTATTGGCAGCAAGACAAACGATATTTCATTTGTGGATAATTTTTAGATCACTTTCAAATAGCTTATTTGTTAATAGGGGAGCAAATTGCTGTTTACTTTCTGGTGTTTAACAATAACTTTCTAAAGATGTCAGTTCGGTTACGGTATGATTTCCCGAAAGCTATTTCCCCGACATGTCATTTACCCGACATCACACAGGTGGCAATTTGCTAAAAATATATTGCCACAACTAACAAAATGCTAACCCTAACCCTATGTGATGTCGGGAAAATAGTTTTCGGGAAAATGGGTTTCGGTAAAGTGGGAATCAACGGTCAGTTCCTCGAGTAAATGTATTATCATAATTTGTTTTACATCATTACGAAATGTTAATTAGGTTCATATCTTTCGTTATACTCTAACCATTCCCATTCTTTTAACCAAGAAGAGGAAGGCTTTAAATTTCGAGATTTTTTTTGATCTGACTGATTTCAATTTCTTATCTTACGTTTATTTTCATACTTAAATCTAAACTGCGAATTGTAAAATTTTAACTTACTTTATAAAGGTTATATCACGAACTGCAGAATTTTAATATACTTTATATTTGATTGTTTAGTCGTTACGATGTTATAATTATTAAGATGTTCTTTTTTATTATTGTTGCGATATTCTTTATTCCTTTACATGTTAGTATAGACCTTTACCGTTTTATATACGTACGGTTCATACAACAAAGGTTAATCAAAAGTATGTGATTAAACAGATGGCGCAGAAATCTGTGTATGGACAAAAAAATTTTTTATGCACAAATTTTTTGTACCGAATTTCAATTGATTCACAAAATTAAAAAGTTTTTACTAAAAATTTTGCTTTGTACTTAGTGCCCTAAAAAATTTTTGCTCATTATTTTGGTATAAGGTTTTACCTAAATTCTCTTCATAACTCCTGCCAATCTAACTCGAATGTTAAAATCTATTAAATATGGGCCGATATTTGTCAATTAGTCGTAACCTATCACACATTTCGGTCTTGCATTATATGGGAGCCTTTTAGCCCACGCTATACGGTAAATAACTTTGAAAAACTTAATTTTAATTGTATCAGTATTATTTAAAAAAAAAAGACCAGAAAAAATAAATAAAAATAAAAGAAAATAAAATAAATAAATATGACGAAGCAAAAATCGATTAATGGAAGTTTTGTGAATTACTTATATAATCAATAGGTTATATTTAATTAATATGCATCTTTAGCGCTACGTAACTCGTATAAATAATGTCTTTTCGCTCTAGAGAAATATATGTTACTTGATATTCTACTAAGCGGCATAGTATGAATATCTTTTCAAACATTTTGTTGTAATTCCTAAACTGGTAACAATCAAAGTCTTAATTCCCACTTACTAAATTTAAACACTTTTTTTCTTTTTAGATTTTCTAAGTAGTGTTGATGTTGGTTTGGTTGGTTGGTTGGAAGTCTCTCTATTCCAGAATAACACTAGCTAGTGGTTGTCCAAGATTTGAACTTAAAAAACATATATACTATATATACAATAAATTTGATATATAACATAATTTTGATTTTAAATTGTATTTTTTTATTACAAGATTTTAATCAAAAAAAACGTCTATTGTAAGTATTAAATATTAATTACTAAAACAAAGCTTTTTAGTTTGCTAGTAAATAGATGAACGTCGAAGCCATCTTTTATATAATATTAGCCCAACAGAAGACAAGACTCCAATAACTAATACACCAATACCAGTTCCAATCAACGCTCCAGTATTAAGTGAGGAATCTGAAGTTGCAGATGCCTGGCTTGTTTGTTTATCCTTTACGGTAGATGCTGTATCTGGTACTGTAGATGATATATCTGATACGGCAGATGCTGTATTTGGTGCGGCCGATGTTGTATCTGGCACGGTAAATGTTTTGTTTGGTACGATAAATGGTGTATCTGGCGCAATAGATGTTGTATTTGATACGGTAGATGCTGTATCTGGTACGGCAGATGTTGTAGATTTTGTATCTGGTACAGTAGATTTTGTATCAGATGCGGTAGATGTTGTATCTGGTATGGTAGATGTTGCATCTGGTACGGTAAATGTTGTATTTGGTACGGTAGATTTTGTATCTGATACGGTAGATGCTGTATCTGGTACGGCGGATGCTGTATCTGGTACGGTAGATGTTGTATCTGGTACGGTAGATGCTGTATCTGGCACTGCAGATTTTGTATCTGGTACGGCAGATGCAGTATCTGGTACGGTAGATGTAGTATTTGGTACGGTAGATTTTGTATCTGGCACGATAGATGCTGTATCTGGTACGGTAGATGTTGTATCTGGTACGGTAGATGCAGTATCTGGTACGTTAAATGTTGTATTTGGTACTGTTGATTTTGTATCTGGTACGGTATATGTCTTATCTGATATGGTAGATGCTGTATCTGGTACGTTAGATGCAGTATCTGGTTTGGTAAATGTTGTATTTGGTTCGGTAGATGCAGTATCTGGTACGATTGATGCTTTATCTGGTGCGGTAGATGTTGTATCTGGTATGGTAGATGCAGTATCTGGTACGATAGATGGTGTATCTGGTACGGTAGATGGTGTATCTGGTGCGGTAGATGGTATATCTGGTACGGTAGATGCTGTATCTGGTATGGTAAATGGTTTATTTGGTACGGTTGTACCTGGTACGGTAAATGTTGTATCTGGTACAATAGGTGTAGTATCTGGCACAGTAGATGCTACGTCTGGTACGTTAAAAGTTGTATCTGGTACGGTAGATGCTGCATCTGGTACAATAGGTGTTGTATCTGGTACGGTATCTGGCACATTAGGTGTAGATGCTGTATCTGGTACGGTAGATTTTGTACTCGGTACAGTAAATGTTGTATCTGGTACAATAGGTATAGTATCTGGCACGGTAAATGCTGTATCTGGTACGGTAAATTTTGTATCTGATGCAGTAGATATTGTATCTGGTACGTTAAATGTTGTATCTGGTACAATAGATGTACTAAATGTTGTATCTGTTGCAGTATATTCTTGGTTTATTGCAGAGGGTATATTTGAATTTAGCATGGTAACCCAGGCGTAATTTAATGTATCAAGAATATAAACATTGTTACTAAGTGTTAGGGTTGTTGATATAGTAGTAATTCTGCCTAAATATATAATATTAAATAGTTTTAGCGTTATGCTTACAAATATATATATTTATATAAATATAACTTATATATAGTTATATATAATACTATATAATTACCAAACGCAATAATCATATAGATGCTATATAATGTTGCGGAATGGAATGTAAGTGGTGGCGGAGCGTTTGTTTGAGCAATGCATGGTGTAAACCATTCCCAAGTATTTGTATTTAATACTGCAAGGTCAGGGAATACTCGTGGTCCAGTACTATTATTCGCTGAACCTCCATATATAATAATATTTCCATTTTGAACTAATAAAAAAAAAATGATTTATCACTAACAATTAATCTTGTTACGTAGCAATATACAATATGGAATATTTACTTAAAACAGCTGAATGCCCCAGTCGACTTTCGATAAGATCGCCACTAGCAATCTAGTTGTAATAATATATATTTAATAATTAAAGTAATTATTTAACGTCGATTGTATACATACTATAGTGGACCAACATAAAGATTCCGTGTCGAAGACTTTAATCTAAATTTTTTTTTATTGAAAGAAAAGTATTAAAATTTGAATGATAAAGAATAAAATAAATAAATAAATAATAAATAAAAAAATAAAAATAAATAAATAAATAATAATTATTATTATACTTCGTTCATACTAATTTGAGGTGTGCCATATCCACCAATATAAACAATTAGATCATTTTGTAATAATGTAGCAGTGTAGCCAAGACGAGGAATAGGAACATTCTGGGATATAGGTGGTGTTGACCAAGTCATGGTAGTAATATCAAGTATATTCATATCATCAAATAAAACTGATGAATTATAATACTTTCCGCTAAAAATAAAAATTCTCCCATTATTATCAATGATAGCTTGCATTTCACTACGAGCAATAAAAGTTCTATTAAATCCGATTAAATTTGATATTGTCCATTGAGAAATACAAGGATTAAACATATATACACAAGATGAATAGGTTTTATATAATGTATGTGGAATATACATTTTTCCACCAATCAATAAAATGGAGCAATTATTAATAGGGTTGACGCATGAACTACCAAGGATGTATCCTACAGGCATTCCAATATCACTACGCCATGGAGGTGTAGTTGTATTAAATGAATTTGATAAATCAAGATACCATACTTCATTAGTGACAACTTGAGAAGTTAATCCACCAAAGAAATAAAGTCTTGTACCAACTAGAGCACTGGCTTGTTCAAATCGGGAATTAGGAATTTTTCGACAGATTACAAAAAAGATTACTTCATTTATCATGAAAAAATAATAAAGGACCTTTTGAAAGAATTTCATACTGAAACTTATATTGTCTATAAAAAGAGTAGGTAAAGTTCCTCAACGTAAATTTTTTTCTCAAATTTAATCTGTGATACATAAATAAATACAAGAGTTAACTTGGATGTGTATGAAATCGACTTAATCACAATCGAAACAACGCGTATTGTCATGAAGATTGTTACTAGTCTAGTATGTTACCGTTCTGAGCCTCGCTGGTTCAAACTTTATATCAGATCAAAGATAATCTAGTCCGACCGAGTTGAACCAGTTAAACTTGTCTTGATTGGACCAATTAATATCTAAAATTGGCTGATTGATAACCTGCAAATCTGATGATTTATTGAGATTTCCATTGAATCTGTAAACTAAAAAATATTAAGCACAGTTTGTGAGTAATGGCGCAAAAATTTGCAGTATAGTGATCTCCAAGCCAAATCGGGATGGAAAACGTGCTTGTCACTCTGATTTGGCTCGGAGATCACAGCCACCACTTTGTCACTCACGGGTGTCACAACGAAAAATTAACAAAAACGATTATTATATATATTAAAATTTTAAATTGATAGGTGTATTTCAATAAAACATAAATGTGCTGTACTTTAAAATATGGCGGCTGCTATTCATACCTCCCAAACTTGCTATTCTTACACCCCTGCAAATCAAAATTTTTTCAAATTTTTGGCGCAGATATTCTGACGACCACCAAGTCAAATTCGATGGACGTTATATAGATTCTATAGACTCATTGGACTCAAAGAAAAAAAAATTTATTGAATTTGACTTGGTGGTTGTCAAGATATCTTCGCTCAATGTTTCAAAAAATTCATTACGTCTATCAAATAGAAATTGCGCAGCTTCTATTTTGATAGACGTTTTTAATTATTTGAAAATTTGAGCGATATCTAGACAATCGCCAAATCAAATTCATTAAAGTTTTTTTTTCTTTGAATTCTATGGTTTAGAATCAAAATAAAAAAAAAAAAGACCATCGAATTTGACTTAGTGGTTATCAAGATATCTTCTCTCAAAGTTTGAAAAAAATTCGTAGCTTTTATTCTGATAGATGTTTTAAATTTTTTTGAAACTCTAAACGAAGATATCCTGATAACCATCAAGTCAAATTCAATAATTTTTTTCATTGAACCCTATAAATCTTATAAAAAATGTTCATCGGATTTGACTTGGTGGTTGTCAGGATAAAATTTTGAAAAAATTTAAAAAATGTCGATTTATAAGGGATATAATAGCAGTCGCCTAAAATATAACTTGCTAAATATAAAATAAAAATATTTGAACCACATAGAATTTTTCAGCACTTACCAAGAGTGAAATTCACGGCTATATGTTTTAAATGTTATTATATAATTTTGCATCTAATTTCAAAGCTAAATTAAACTTTAGTTAGTGTTATGCTCAAATTATAGTTAGAGTTAAGATTTTTTAGGATGCTGAACGATTTTATTTATTAAACCAAATTATTAATGACATTTTAAAAAACAGCTTACCTAGTGAATTTCACCTCCGGTGAACATTAAAATCATCCTAATACAAGTGTTCCAAGTCGTTCATTGAAAAATCAATTAGTTGGCTAATCAATTTAAAGAAATTTAATCAACTAATCGATTTATAATCAACTGGTTCAATTATGATTAATCGTTAGTTATTAACTAGTTACCAACTGCTATAATTTAAATTTATCAACTAAATAACTACAATGAGGAGGTTCAGAATTAACAAAAATAGCATATTTATGAATAAGTGGAAGCATTAAAAATTCTATCTGTGTTTAAAAATTTGAAATCAGAAAATGAAATTTCATGAAATCAGTAGACTTTTTAATGACAAAGATTATTAATCCGAATTATTAGAAAATGAAATAAAACAATTACAGCATCTATTTCAGATCAAAATCCGATTCCTGCTCTTTACTTCACCCTTCAGTACTAGTAATTGTGGTCATAATCGAAATTATTGGTTATGCGAGACTTACTTGATTCTGTGTATTAATAAAAGGGGATAAAAAAAAATACACAGAATCAAGTTGGTCTCGTCTTATCATTAATCGGTAAATCTTGTCTGTTAGAAACATCAAAGTTCTAGACCAAGAGACATTTATCTATACATATTTATGCATTTAAATTTTGATCTTTTGAATAGATGACAGTCGTGAATCTAGTTATTTATTTATCAATTTAATATCAACAATATAAAAAAAACTTATCAACCATTCGACTAAACAACTAACCAACTAATCGATCAATTAAGTCACATGATTTAGATAATCGATAGTTGCCATTTAATCGATTGCAAAATTTTTATCTGCTCAAAACACTATCTAATACATAACTTTTTTTTAAAAAAAAACTACATATCAGACAAGTGTAATACTAACGAACTCAAAGATACGTTTACCTGTTACGTAAGTAAGTACGTGACATGTAAGTACGCGACATGTAACGTACAGAACGTACATACTTATGTTTGCACTCTTAAAACCATAATTGGTAATTTGACAAAATTATTGGATTGAATGTCATAAAAATGTGTCATTTTTGTCATAAAAAACTATTATTGATATGATTTTATTATTTTTTTTATAAAATTTACATTTTATCATTTTGCTACTTAAAACAGACGTGTCAGTGCATATATTTCGTTTTTGAGATCTTTCAAATAAGATCAGCATGCATTATAGTCAGTTCCTTCAAATTTGCGGGATTATGAATCCATAAAGATATTGCTAAAAGACTTTATATATGTATATAAACTTACTACATGTGTTGTACATATATATTGGCTTACAATACCCGCGTCTTATTCAAGAATTCCATTATTGAAATTGAATAATACTCATGGTTATTATTGAAGAGATGTATTTTATTTGGGATGTATTACGGGTGCTTGCTAAGTGACTTATTTATTGATTAAATAAATATGCTAATATAAAAATATGTAATAATTAGTAATCTTTACAATTTCTTATATACAAAAGGTTCCATAAAAAGGTCCTGCCCAAGGCTTATCAAGCCCCGATATAATGTTAAACTTACAATATTACAGTCGATGATGTCTAAATGCATATTGTCAAAATGCATATACTGTTCAATTGTATACTATTTTTCATTTCCCAACTTGGTTACTAATATAATGCATGTTTCTCTATTTGTATAATGCATAAAGAATTTTTATTTTTTTATTAATAAATGTCGCGGATGATGCTGAATTCGGATGATGCTGAATTCCACGTGACTCGTGCCCGTACATCGTATCATGTGACACAAAAATCAGCGTCCTAAAAATTCCGAATTTACAATCAAAACAAATTGATTCACTAGGGTTCGGGACTTGGTATTCGGGCGTTAGGGTTAGGGTTCGGGTATTTGGTGTTAGAGTTGTTTTAATTTTATTTTAGGGTTCGGGACTTGGTATTTGGGCGTTAAGGTTATTAGAGTTCGAATACGTTGTTTTGATTTTATGTTACATCAAACCTCGAATTTTAATTTAAGTAAAAGACTATGTAAAGTTTTCATTTTTATTTACAAATAAACTTTCAATTTCTTTATATTTACAAAGAGATCTAAAAAATCCATCGCTTCTAGAAAATTTTCCGCCTTAAAAAAACCGTTTTACTTCTTTTTCGATTTTTTTTTTTTCGATTTTTTTTTTCG
>QKWP01000082.1:428014-459225 GCA_003550325.1 Gigaspora rosea | reverse complement strand
AAAAAAAAAGAAGCTTCGCCCACCCACCCACCCATTTAAATGCTGCAATGATCAGTTTCGTACGGCCTTGACTCGTTTAATAGGAACCCGAACTTCTTCGCCATTCATTTCAACAATCGCGGTTTGATTGTTTGATGCGAGTGATTTAAATACACCTTGTTGGGAATAGGTTGGTTGTAACTTTCTTTTTCTAGTTTGCTGATTCATATCGTGATCTGGCACAATAGCAATTGTGGTCCCAGCTTTGATTGTGTTGTTAGCCGTTTTTTTTCTATGCACACTACCTTGCTGATATATCCTTGCATGATACTTCCCAAGCGATGTATGATAGATTGATGAAGTTCCAACATTCGTGAAATACGTTCTTCCACGTCTTCGGACTCAACAGTCTGAGCAGTTACAGTAATGGGGGTGGTAGTGGTTTCGGTGGTGGTGGTTTCTTCTGCAGTGGTGGTTTAGGTGATGGTGGTTTCGGTAGTAATGGCTTCCAGAACGTCTTCCTCAATGAAATTCTCAGGGGCACCTGTTATAAAAATAAACAAATGTTCAGTGTTATAATTCTAAAACTTAATTCTAAGCCCTAAACACTAGTTAATAGGGTTAGAATCGGGTTAGGGTTAGTATAGGGTTAGAATTGGGTTAGTATAGACTATCCTAACCCGATTCTAACCCTATCTAACCCGATTCTAACCCTATCTAACCCGATTCTAACTCTATCCTAACTCTAACCCGATTCTAACCCTATTTTAACTCTATTCTAGCTCTACTAAGCCTAATCTATCTATCTCTACCTAACAAGTTGAATGTTAACAAACCAGTTGTGCTGGGAGTATCATAGACACAATGCATTTTCCATTCGAAGAGTGCTTCGTGTGGTGTTCGACCATGTGTTGTATGGACCGTAGAGCTATACGACGTAACAAATACATCGATTACATTCATCCAGTCTTTTCATTGCAGTTGATTATGTTGATCCCAGGGCAATTTAGTAAAACCACGGCCCACAGTCTGATTAAGTTGTTCGATTTGCCCTTTTGACTGTGGGTGCTAGGGTCGACCATGTCTAATTGTAGGGGTCGTTTAAAGCAGGGTGCAGTCATATGATTTTGACTTTTTAAATAAAGTTAGGGTAAGGGTTAGTCGGCGGTTAGAGTTAGGGGTGGTATTATAGTAAAATTGCCTTCCCGACATTTTTTGTTAATTTCCCAAAGTAGGTTTTGACACTCGTTTCTTGTATTTTTGCATTTTTTCACATTTTTTCTTCTTTGTTTCTTCGTCGGGCTGATCCGAGTTGATCAAAACAAACAAGTTGATTGGTACTATATCACGTGACTACACCCTGCTTTAAACGACCCCTAATTGTAATATTCAGGGCCCCACAAATCTGGGTAATTATGTTTGCAACAAATTCCTTACCATTATCACTTTGGAGGACTGCGGGAGGCCCAAGGATCTTGAATACATCCTTAAGGAGGTGTGCCCCAACCGTTCCTGCTTCTTTGTTTTTAATTGGGACTGCGACGAGAAATTTAGAAAACACACAGACACATGTAAGGAGCCAAGAAAACCCGTCATTCTCTTTAGCAAAATCGCGGAAATCGACCAAGTCGATTTGAACGTGCTGCCAAGGACCCAGTGACACTACAGACCTTACATCGGTTTTTTCTTTGATCGAGGTATTGATAGCACAGGTGGCACATTCGTTAACGTATATTTTTACCTCATCCTGTGTGATTCCTATGTGTTTTTCTGAAATCACAGAAAAAGTTTTATGGTATTCGCGGTGATTTGCCTGATCATGAAAGCGTTCCAAAATTATAGCACGCATTTCTACATCGTATTTGGGGATTATACAGCGTTTTTCTGAATTGACCACACCATTCTTTACAACCGGCTTAATGTAAAGAATTCTATTTTCGTCGACTTCAAAATTTTTGCAGCGGCGAATGAAGTTGGTTTTTGCAGTGCTTCCGAGGGGGTTCTTTTTAATACTATCCGGGACAGTTCCTGATTGAAGATATTCGACTATCGTCTGATACTCCTCTATTGTTTCGGGGATTTTTGGAATTGCCGGCATGTTAAAAAAAAAACCTCATCAAAACTTGAAGGTTTTTTTTTTGCAGGTATGGTATTGCTTCTTGGGTGGGTAGTGGGCGTTACTTTTTTTGGGTGGGTGGTGGGCGTTACTTTTCTTGGGTGGGTGGCGAATGTTTTTTTCTTCAGTAGGTTGCGAGTGTTTCTTTTCTTGGGTGGGTGTGGGATTTTTTTTGGGGAGGGTGGGTGGGTGTCGCTTTTCTTGAGCGGGTGAACTAGGACTGGGCGATTGTTTTTTTTGTTGATGATCATGTTATACGATCAATTTTCGGAAACTATCGGATACGATGTACAGTCGCGAGTCACGTGGAATTCAGCATCATCTGAATTCAGCATCATCCGCGACAATAAATACAACTTAATTGCATAAATATATTTAACTTTAAATATGAATAACTCTTGATCTAGTGATTGTTTTACATAAATTAACACCAGCTTACTGAGACGATTCTAATGAGTTCAAAATGGTTAAAATCCAATTGCAGGATCATGAGATTGTTAATAATTTATATTACTTTATATCAAAGCTTTGTATATATTTATTAAATATAAAGTACACAAATCATTAATGATCTTGTGTCCTGTAATTGGATTTTAACAATTTTTGGCTCATTAGAATCGTCTCATTAAGCTGTTCATTTTGATAGTTAAATCATCCAAATGGACTACTGGATCAAAAACTATTTGTGTTTAAAGACAAATTATTAATAAAATTTTATTAATTTTAATTAGTTAATTAATACATCACATGATTTATTATAACTGTCTAATTGTATATACTGTCTATATGCATAAAGTCTCTGATGGATGGTATGCAATTAGACAGTATCAACTGTATATTAATGTAAAAATAAAATTAAGTGATGCTCTAGTTTCTATAGAGATTTTATTTGAAAATACTACAAACACCTATATTAAAAAATTTTATTTAAATTTTTATATCTTACAAGAATTAATCATTTAACAATAAATAATATTGAAAATTCTTGTTAATATACATTGGATCATTTCCAGTTATGTTTAATTTTATTATTTTCTATAATAATATATATCACTCATTCTAATTGTGAGAAAAATGTTTACTTTTTATTTCAGTAAATATAATGCTTATATTTAAAATATTAAAAAAACACAGGATTGAGGTGAGATCAATATATGGGGCTTTGCAATAGAAAGGGCGGATGTGACCCCAAATGGAAAAATAAGTTTTTATTAAATTCTGGTAAATTTCAATGTGATCAAAATGAAAGTCAATTTGCATAATAAAAAATCAAGATATGTAATGTAAAAAGAAAGTTGCCGGAGTCGAAGCCAAGCACATCACGAGATTACCTGTTAGTCATATGCTATATTTAACCAATCAAAATCGTGAATTTGGATTAACTCGGATCAGTCCAAAAATCAAAACAAAGTAATTAAATTCAATTATCTCAAAATTATATATATTGACACATCTGCCCTTTCTACTGCAAAGGCCCATATTGTAAATTGTATAAGGCTATTAAAATCTTTGAAAGATTTCAATTAGTAATTTGAACTTTTGAAATTCCAAGATTTTGTAATGATATACTATTCTCATTGGTAGTTAATAAAATCAAATGCATACTTTACAAAGATCCAATATCTAATATCTATAAATTCTTTGTGTTAAAGGTATTAAATCATATACTTTAACTGTAGTAATATCACTATTTCATAAAGGTTAAGAAGATTTTTAAAGATAAATAAGGTAAAATATTTTTACATATAACCTAATAAATGCGATAATATTTAGTTTGAGTATTTGTTCTAAATAGAACTTTATATTAAGGGTAGAGTGAACATAGATCATTTTAATAGTAATCACATTGTGATTATATGAAATCAGGTGATCAACCAATCATGATTGTAAACAACATAGATTCAACCAATCAAAATTATCATTTTGTATAACTACAGAAAATTTGAGCCAACTACAGAAAACTTTATAACATATAAGTATAATTTTTTCAAATACTATATTTATTAAAATTTTACTATTATTAAAAAAGTATTTTGTACTATATATCAGTGATGTACATTGGAAGTCTGGAACCCCATTGGACGTCCAAATTCTTCCAGAGGTCCAGCAGTTCCAATGGGAATTCCCATTGGAAGAATTTTCCCATTGGAACCTATATTATCGTTCTATTAAAATGTGTTGATACCAAATAACATTAACCAATAAAAATGTACATATTTTCACGTGATATTGCATAAAATCACTATGATTATTAGCGTTATTAGATCCGTATAAAAATTTATTTATTACAATAAAGAATAAATTTTGCTATTATCACTGCGATATGGCACTACGTATTAATATTATATTGATTAATTTGGCAAATATGCCTTAATTTACTAAATTCTACATACAATTACTTTAAATACCTTTATACTTGAATTAGTGTGCAGGTTAATTATAGAATTAAATAATGTGCAAATGGTATTATTTTGCGCTTCGCTTATCCGGTATTTATATTTATTTCAATCTGAAAATAGGCTTTTTACTGCATTAAAGTATCAATTATTAACATATATTCACATAATTTTAGCCTATTCGACTATCTTATATATGTGTAAGATATCATTTGAATATGCGAGAGTGACAATCAGGAAATAGAATTTATGATTGATTAATTTTTATTTCCTCTCAAGCACTTATTTATTATGCCTCAAAATTAGAGCTATAGTTTTTGTTTAAATTCTAAATTATCATGAAAGAAATTAAAAAAAATAATTATTTTTTTTTTGAAATTTAACTATAGTAAAACAATGAATACAGTATAGCTAATACAGTACGTATATATATTAAATAGTTTTTTTTTCATTGGAAGTCACTGGAAGTCATTGGTAGCTCCATCCAGCCAATAAAAATCTTCACCAGAACAGTCCAGTGAACATCCGATCACTGGAAGTAAATTTGCTTCCAATTCCATCCAGTTAAGTCCAATGGCTATCCAGTTCCAGTAATATCCACTGGAATGGTCCAGTGGACAACACTGCTATATATAATAAAATTTTTGGCTAAATTAATAACTACTGTAAAATGTTTTATTTGTAGCATATTTTTATTTTCTATATAAATCTTATTGTACCACTAAAATCATATTATAAATAATCTACATTCACCCTAAACTTAAAATGCTAATAGAACAACCATACAAATTAAGATGAAATATGACAAAAAAAGTTATAATAGTAAATAATCACTCAAGAAATAAATGCCTTTGTGAATGAGATAATAAAAGTTTGCAACTCACATGAAAAGAAATAGAAGTTTCATTGCAATTATTGCAAGAATATTCTATTTTAATACGACCATTTAGATAAGAAAATTCTTCTAAAGTACTACTAATGATTTACCAACACATTGGCAAAAATCTAAAATTTACATTTTAAAAAATGTTTCTTTAAAACATTAATAATAATTATAAATTCAAAAGATTATTATATGGAAAAGGTCTATGTCAAAAACCTGCTATCATTCAATACCTATATGCATATGTCATCCTATACAAATAATAGGATTATTGTAATTGTTATATAGCAGACCTTACTTTTTATGTCATATTTGTACAACACTAAATTAACTTTGTAAATACAGTCAGCCCTCTCAGAACTGGTATACATGATGGACGTGTTTAGTATTAGAAATAGCAGGTTAACAGTTATTACTTATGGAACAGGTATCTGGTGAATTGATTTTTAACTGATTTTGGCAGGTTATCAGTTTTGACAGGACCAGTTCTGAGAGGGCCAACTGTATATATATACTTTGATTCAAATTTGTCAAAAACCATAGTATGTTGAAAGAGCTGGACAATATACCTTCAGTATGTAAAAAATCAACTGAACAGTATAATAGTACAGCAATATGAACAAAAATTACAGACAAGAGATTGCACTACTTATGCCACTTAAGCAGTAGATCAGGATAATTATTTTATGTTATAGAAAATGTATAGAGTTTTTTGAATGAATTATTTGGGATCATGGATAATAGTTTTTATAGTGCTTTTATTAGATACATTATACCCATTATACAACTGAAATTACTGATAATGATTTTATCTATTATAATGATTATAATGATTATACTGCGTATACCCTTGATATCACCAATATAGCTGATATCTATTATGTAGCAGATAAAGCATATACTGCTAATACAGGAAATGACAAGACATAGGATCAATTTTTCTGGTCACATGATTTTTATTAGTAGTCTTTGAAAAAAACAAATTATGTTAGGGTTTAGATGAATAATCTGGTTAGGAAGGTGGTTTGAATTCCTTTTCATTATACCTGATTCTGATTTTTAATTAGTTTATTTACATCAGAAGCTTATGGAACAGAAAATTTTAAGATTTGATGAAAGTAACTTAAAATGATCAGATCATAATAGAAATAGAAAAACAAAGGTAATAATTATAAGGAAGATTTTATGTGCAAAAAATTTTTAAAAGTATAAGGCTATACAAAATAAATTTCTTGGTTTACATAACCCACCCGGGTCCAAAAATTGAAAGCTATAAATTTTTTTTTAATTAGACAATAGAAATGAGGTCAACGGGTTTAGACCCCTGGTGGGTTGTACAATGATAGTACCAAATCAACCTTAACCAAATACAGTATTGTATATTGATTTGCATGTGATAAATTTGGAAGAATCCAGTTTAATGTGTCGAAGATGAATTGTTTTTGTTTTTATTCATTTCTGGGATGGAACTGGGTCACAAATGAAATGTTTTATGTAACAATTCCATTAGGCATAGAATATGCAACAATTTATTAATTGGATATATAAAAAAAATTTTTTAAAAAAAAAAATCCGGGTGGCTGGGTCAAAAATTTTATTTTATGTTATGTAAACCAAGAAATTTATTTTGTATAGCCTAATATACTCCTTTCCTTAATTTTTGAGCTCTTGTAAGAAGATAGAAAATAAATAAAAAAATACCTACTAATTCAATATAATTGTTAATAAAATCCTCAACAGAATCAATTTTCAAAAAACATCAGATCAGAATATATTATCACTCTTAACTTTCTCTTTACATCAATATGGAATTGGAACTGGAAAAGAGGAGTATAAAAAAATTTTTTATATGATCTCTCTATACTAGGAAGTATATAGTAAAACATTTGTAGCCCTAATATTTGAAGGGTATGCAATTGTAACTTTCCAGCTTCAATAAGTATTATCAACCTCAAGATTTTAATAAAGGTTATAGGTTCCAAAAGAATCTCTATACCAAGTAGAATTTTTGTCCAAATACC
Organism: Gigaspora rosea; assembly: GCA_003550325.1. Classification (NCBI taxonomy): domain Eukaryota; kingdom Fungi; phylum Glomeromycota; class Glomeromycetes; order Diversisporales; family Gigasporaceae; genus Gigaspora; species Gigaspora rosea. The sequence continues at coordinate 451,830 of QKWP01000082.1, read as the reverse complement.
TTAGTCTATACAAATATGCAGGTAATAAGACAAAAGTGATCATTTTTTCAAACTACTATTTTGAAGCAAATAATAGTTGCACAGTTAGGCTTGCTTTATTTGTCCTCTATCCATAACTTTGAAGTTGCTTTCTGCCAAATGATTATTAATAGAAAGCTTCTTAACTAGTAATATGGGTCAATAAAAAAATCGTGGGCTGGGTCAATGCTAAAAAAGCTCAGGCCAGGTGACTGGGCTGACCTTTTGCTAGTATAATTTTTTTCTGATCAAAATCAGTCAACATATCAAAAGGCTATCAGGTAGTTTCTTGTTGAATCTTGTAATATTAAATAATTTATTTTTTATTATTTTTGTTCTTGAGAAACTTTCAGCATATTAGTATTTTATGTTGATTGATTGTCTATGCCACTAAACATTTCTGATCCTTATATTATATTTGTTATTTGCCAATTTATCACCTAAATAAGCCAACTTCTTTTACATTATTATAAATAACTAGCTGATTTTTATTCAATTTCAAGTCTAAAAATATGCTTAGAAGAAAAATGATTCTAACACTTTTCTTATTAACCAGCCCAGCCTACAAAGGTTCAGGCTAAGGGTCGACCCACCCATCGACCCAGCCATTGGGCTGAGGTTGACCTGTATCACTATTCTTGACCAGAAAATTTTGAATCAGTTTCTTCTTCTGTCTCTTTTAATTCTTTATTATCAGAATTATATCCATAATAACTTTTACTAGAATAAAGGTTTAGGTCTTAGAAGAAATATCCAACAATCAGTTTCAATGTATATAAAAATAAACATTTAGTGGCGTAATGTCCGTACAGTCAACAATTGTAACTAGGGATCCAAACTATAACCTGGGTAACCGTGTACCCGATGACCCGAACCGTAAAATTTGCCAACCGGATTATTTTTTTGACAAACCGGGTGACCCGTTTTACAACAGGTAACACAATAATAAACGGGTGACCCGTTTTACAACGGGTAACACGATAATAAGTGGGTGGCCCATTTTATAACGGGTGGCCCGGTTGGTAAATTCGATTGATATATCGATACGTATCGATTAAGATAATTTAAGATCAGGGACTAATATAAATTTTATAGACTCATACGTACATTTCTGGTTGTATACGGAAATATGATACTTTCAAAGTCCGTCACTTTTAAGATAATCACTTTTTTCTAGGGATTGGGACTGTTATTCTTTTAACTTCTATTAATTGTTTATTTATTTTATACGGTTAAACGAGTAAAGGTTTTAATAAACGATTAAAAACCGTTAAATTATTCGCTCAATCGTTTTAAAATTTTATACAATTAATTGCGATTAATCGTATAAAATTCTAAACCTATGTTTCCAATCCCTACCTTAATTCTCTATTTTAGTAGTCGTTTATCGTTACAATTCTGGACTTACAAAAGAAAGAAATAAGGCGAGTTTTCACTTTATTTATTTATTTGTTTATTCGTAATTAACCTACCTATTCTTGCCGTTACCATTCGTCGTTTCAATTCCGGTCTTAACAAAAAGAAGAATTTGAGAGGTGAGTCTCCTTGATTCTGGTTATCACTCATTGTTTCGATTTGACCTACAAAAGAAAGAAATAAGGGGAGTCTTCATTTTATTTATTTATTTTCATAATTTACTTACCTCTTCATCATCATTCGTCATTCTGATTCCGGACCTATAAAAGAAGAATTTGAAAGTGAGTTCTTATTTTTTTTCCTAAATTATTTATTCATTTATCTATCTTATAATTTATTTACCTTGCCTTTGATTCTGGTGGTTTACTGCTCCAATTCCGAATCTACAGAAAAAAAGAAATGAGGTGAGTCTTGATTTTATTTATTTATTTATTTATCTTATGTTTTTTCCTAATTTACTTACCTTTTCTTGCCATCATCTTTTGTCGTTCTAATTTCAGATACTTTTCGACCAAATAGTTACCCTTCATATTTTATATGGGTTAAACAATTATATCCTCAGGTAATTAGTTATTTATACGGGTCACCCGAATTCATTCGGGTCATCCGAATTTACCCGGGTTACCCGATTCAGGGACGGTGAATAATATCAATTTGATTTTGCAAAAATATCGATCGGTATGGTCAAAAATATCGATTTATATCGATATACTCATGATTGGCCAATTAAAATGCAAAATTTTGTTCAACAGTTACAGATAACGTGATATAACATGATCTGTAACTAAATTTTTTTCTTCTTTTGACGTGTTTGTTGATTGTCTATTTAACCGAAGCTTATCAACGGTTCAAGTTAGCAAATTTATATTGCCTGGCCCGAATTATACTTTTAATTTTGCCCAAGTGCATATTGTAACACTGCATTAACATTTGTGAAAATATCGATTTCCCCATGATTTGGCATAAAAATATCGTTTTATATATTATCGATACAAATCGATATTATTCACCGTCCCTGACCCGATTATATTCGGGTGACCCGTTTTAGTTTCGGGTACCCGGTTGGAAAAGACGGTTGACCCGACGGGTCACGGGTAGAAATTTTCAAACCGGTTTGGAACCCTAATTGTAACAAAGAAAACAATTTGGCATCCTGGTCTTGTAAGTAGGAGGTAGGAAATAATCTTTTCTTTCTGGTCTTCTATTTGCAATATTGTAATAAGATGGATTTTGACACTAAAAGCTAGAAGTTTTTAAATTAGATGAAGGCTTGTAATTGGAAGACATATTAGGTCAAAAAGGTCATTTAGGGGTCCATGTAAGCAAAATTAATTCCAATGTTATCATAGCCAAATAAAGTAAGTCAGCTAGGTCAACTTGGTCCATTGTTGAAAAAAATTAAAAGAAAAAAATCTAACTACAGGGTAAAAAAAAAATAAAATAGTCTATAGCAAAATCTGAAGTATGGCATATCTACACACAATTAGCACCATTTGTTACTATCAGTTGGGAGATATCAGACCTGCCAGTTAAAGCTACTTGGATAGTAAATGAAAAATAAGGTAATTGGAATGGGCTTAGATAGAAATTGGGTTGAGGTAATAGGTGATAGTTCGAGGTAAAAGATAGGGTGGGTTTATAATAAATAAAAAGAATTATAATAATATGTAATCACGAATAATATACTCAAATAATCACTGTAAACATAAATCAAATAAACAATCGTTAAACTCATATGCAATAATCATTCAGTACACATATAAAGAATCCACTCAGAAGACTTTATTATAAAGGAGGAATTCACTCAGACATTGCCTAAAGATACAAGCATGGCGAATACACCTGTCTTTTACACATGTTAGTAACTCAATTTCTCCCCCGGGTCATTATCCTTCCGTTATTACTAATACTCATTACCCTTAACACCAATCAAACTGCAGTTAACTAGGTTCATTTGAACCCAAATTCGGATCCAAGTTCAATTGAGTCTAAATTAGACCAATTAAACTTTCCCCTCGCGCCTTTACCCAATTCAAGACTACACCTGAAACATTAATTCAGAAATCTGCCTTTCTAACAGCTAACTCTTCATTGGGCTAGCAGATTTGCGATAATATTTAAAGGCTTCACAACGCTCAGTATTATTCAAGCATCAATCTAATTCACTTTCACGCGTCGCAGATGATTTAATATGGAATTCGGGTACGGTAATAAAATATATCTATAGGAGGACATATATGGAAATCGGGACATAAATAGTAATAAGAAAGATCTATATATGGTAATAACGAAGGGTGGGTATAGGTATTATATTTTAGGAAGGGATAAACGATCATTATGGTAGGACGGTTTAAGATTTGATGTGAGCAACTTAAGGTGATCGGATCGTGATCGTACAGGGATGGAAGAACAAGGGTGATGATCATAAGGAAGTTTTTATGCGCAGAAAATTTTTAAGAGTATAACACCGGGTTAGATAAAAATTTGACCCGTGACTCGTCAGAATGATGACCCATCGGGTCAACCTGACCCGGGTCATAGCTCTACTTGTAGCTGCGTATGGTGCAGGAAAACTAAAAACTTAAATCACTTTATATTGAATAAAGTTTAGCAAACTCATTGGAGATAAGCTAAATTTGTCATATTCATGGCAACTTTAAATTTAAGCAGTATGCATAGAATGTTTGCTATTATGTACATATTATTCTTGGTGTATAATTGTTATGCAAAAAGATTTAAAATATATACTTTATATATGCTCTATATAAAAAAGCACACTCTTCATTCATAACTCTATTGAGATCAGTTGCTGGGAATTTTTATTTACAGTTAAATTAGTTTAGTATAGCCTGATTTAGCAAACCTGAAATATTTGCGGATTTTAAATGGTAAGTTAACACAACTTAAAAGTTTCGAAAAGAAACCTCCATCTTATGCACACATAATCGAATGAGTTAAGTCATATCACCGATTTATCGTCTATGAACCTTAATATTTGGCAAGTATTTGGCAACATCCATGGGTCTTTAATTGAATTCGATCTTTAGATTATCAACGTTTGAACTTTGATATACCCAATTAAAAGTCTAATTTAAAGTTTTAAGGTTATATTATTAAATACACGAATATTTATTTAATGAATTTATGACTTTTGAGTTTGACACTATTGACCGAAATGGGATATATATTTGAGTTTTGGTTATGAACCTATACCAGGTAGAAATGCTGATTTCCCAAACCCAAATAAGTAGTAATGCCGTAAATAACTATAGATGTTGGCGAAATTAATTTCACCAATTCAACATTAATTCACCAAAAATTGTGAAATTATTTCATCGCTTCAATTTTATTTCACTAGTCACAAGCATATCCGCGAGCATAATCACATGATAACAAACCAATCAAATTATAAAGCCTTGAAATCCCGACGAAACGGCGAAAGAAATAAAAAGAAACAAGTCAAAATCTTGAAAATATAAAAAACATAGACTCAATCTACTTAGCGCATTAGCAAAAATGTCGAGAAGATGCTTTTGTTTATTTAAAACCGCTTTCTACCTTTAGCCCTAACATTAAGGTTAATTAGTAAGAGTTTGCTCCGCTTTAGACATCTCCTGAAATTAGTAATATTCCAATTATTATTATCAACTTTTTAAATAAATTATATAAAATATTAAGTTTATAAAATTTATTATATAACAATGGTTACATTAAGACTAGTGGTTGTAAACACCTAGCTCTAGAAACTATAAGATAGTCAGTTGACTTTCTCTTGAATACTATAATCATTGATAAGTGCCAGTTCCCTTATGGTAAAAATTCGCGTTATTATTTACTTTGATACAAGATAAATAATGATAACGAAAACAATATCAATGGTAAAAATAGCATTTACAAATAGAAAAAACAGACGCCCAGAAGCAAAAATAGAGACGAATTAGATGAATGATTATTAATCTAAAAATCATAAATCATTACAAGTTTTGACCTATTGCACTCTCATCTATACCTCGTACAATGACTACAAGATCCAAATATTTGGTGATATATACTTAAATAGAAAAATCCGAACAAATTATAAATAATAAACAAATAACAATAATGCCCCTTGTAACTAGTTGCCTTTCTTGGAATTCACCGGAAGAATTCAAGAAATTCCGTAAACCAAAATATAATATTTACAACAATGCTTGCAGCCTTTTATGAAATAATGCAAAAAAAAAAAAAAAGGAAATTAACATATTTTTTATTATAAGATTTATACATTTTTTAGTTTCTTTACTATATAATACGAATATTAAAAATTTCAAATAGCGTTAAAAAACTAATGTTCTCATGAGAAAACATAGGAAATATATAAATATTTAAAAATTTTTTTTTAAAAAAAAGAAGAAACAATTTCATAAGAACACGTAATAAAGTTAATTCAATAGACTTTCCAAATACAGCGTTAACACAAAGTGTTTATTATATTTTTTCATTAATAAATTTTATATAAAGATCATAAGATCATATATAGTAGGTACATAATTACGTATTACATTATTTTTACAGTATAAGTATACGAATTCTACTAACGTTACACTAATTGTAATTTAAAGTGTAAAATAATTTTTTTTAATCTAAAAGTTTGCTTCAATATCACTTTTGCAAAAAGTTAAATATTGTAATTCAAATATTATAATTAATACGAACTTATTAATAACTATAATAATGAAATTCTAATTAACGTTGCACATATTATACGTAGGAGCAGAGGAAATGTAACCATTTTAATCTACACTGTCGCTGAAGGAGCTGGTGCTGCAGAGGGGGCTACAGGGGGAGCTGCAGGGGGGACTGCAGGAGGGGCTGCAGCGGGAGCTGCAGGAGGAACTGTTGTTGTAGATATCGGAACTATTGTTGTAGGTGTCAGAGCTGATATCGGGGTTGTTATAGTATTATTTGTTGTTGCTTCTGTAGCTGCCGGAGCTGATGGTGAAGCAGCAGCCGGTGAAACATCGGCTGGTGAAGCAGCGGCCGGTGAAGCATCGGCTGGTGAAGCAGCTGGTGCGGCGGCTGGTGCTGCTGCTGGAGCTGCTGCTGGAGCTGCTGCTGGAGCTGCTTCTGGCGCTGCTGCTGGAGCTGCTGCTGGCGCTGCTGCTGGAGCTGCTTCTGGCGCTGCTGCTGGAGCTGCTTCTGGCGCTGCTGCTGGAGCTGCTGCTGGCGCTGCTGCCGGAGCTGCTGCTGGCGCTGCTGCTGGAGCTGCTGCTGGCGCTGCTGCTGGAGCTGCTGCGGGCGCTGCTGCTGGAGCTGCTGCTGGTGGAGCTGCTGGTGGAGCTGCTGCTGGAGCTACCGCTGGTGCTGCTGCTGGAGCTGCCGCTGGAGCTGCCGCTGGCGCTGCTGCTGGAGCTGCTGCCGGCGCAGCTGCTGGTGCTGGTGGAGCTGCTGGAGCAACAGTACCACCCTGGTCATTAACATTAATAGCAGCTGCGTCTGAAGTAGAAGCACGCTTTCCTTCTTTATCATTTCCAGTTATTACAAAATATAATCCAGATGGCGGACCCTGATCTTTGATTCGACCAGGAGTCCCGTCACCAGATAATAATGTATCTTTATAAAGGTCTTTATCACAAGTTTTGAATTTAAACCCATTCCCATCTCCACAATTCCAAGTTAATTTATCAATTTTAACAACCCATGGTTTTGTACCATATGGTCCAATTAAACATTTACTATCATTATCATCATCACCTCTTCTGGCAATATGATCTCTTTTTCTATGACTATTATGACTACTTACTTTATTGCTTGGTTTATTATTCGATTTATCATTTTTTTTATTTTCATTTTTTGATGGACTATTATGTGTTGATTTATCATTTTTTGAGGGGTTAACATTTTTTGATTTATCATCTTTTGGTGGTTTAACATTTTTTGATTTATCATCTTTTGGAGGTTTAACATTTTTTGATTTATTTTCTTTTGGTGGTTTAGAATCTTTTGATTTATGTTCTTTAGGCGGTTTAACATCTTTTGTTTTATGTTCTTTAGGCGGTTTAACATCTTTTGTTTTATGTTTTTTAGGCGGTTTAACTTCTTTTGTTTTATGTTCTTTTGGCGGTTTTGGAACTGGTGTTTTATGTACTTTAGGTGGTTTAACTTCTTTTGTTTTATGTGGCGGAACTGGTGTTTTATATACTTTAGGCGGTTTAACTTTTGTTTTATGTGGCGGAACTGGTGGATGTTCTTTTGTTTGAGTAACTTCAATTGTTTCAGTAACTACAGTTGTTTCAGTAACTACTCTTGTTGTAACTACTTCTATTGGTGGTTCTTCTATTGGTTCATTATATCCATCACAACCACTAGATTTAGCAAATTCGGTTTGGAGATCTTCTGTAAGATCATAAATTACTTCTTGACAACCATTTTGAATTGTAAAACTATAATGCCATTCATCAGGATTTTGAAACCCCCATTGATATACTCCAGTGAGCCAAATAGCCCCTTTAGAATCTTGATAAAAACTTAATTGTCCTTTAATAGTTTTATTATGAGAAGCCGAAAGCAATGCTGAAGGACAATATTTTGATTCATCAGGATTCCTTTCGAAAATATCTTGACTATAAAAAGCCTCCGATAAGGAGACAATTAAAATGATTAAAGTGATTAAAAGGTTAAACATTTCAAAAAAAAAATTTTCTAAGTGCAACGTTAATTTTACTAACAAATATTAAAAAAATATTTGAAAGTAAGGAAACAATTTTTTTAGGAGAAACATCTTTATATATAATTTTTCATGCTGTAGAGTTTCCGTAAATTCCAAAACTAAAATCCGAGGAAGCAACATTACATATCTTGGTATAATAATGTTTATCACAAAGGGATAACGTCACAGTGAAATAAAAATCATCATTGACAACAATAAAATTATAAAATCATTTTAAGATCAAAATTTTTATTATATAAATCACAAAGTTTTCGTTCATACATTCGATTTAATTACAACGCATATTCGAGTAACGTTATTCTAAAAAAAAACAGTGTGTGTACCAGTTATTTTATTTAATTTCTAAATTTGGACATTCCACTTCTTGTTAACATAAAACAGGTAATTGTTAGTGATACTTACGTGCATGTATTATTGACTGTCATCTTATTTGTTGTTTCTATATTAGTATTCCGAATTAAATAAATAAAAATAAGAATTACCGTTTAGGAAGGTTTAAATTAATTGATATCATAATAATATTAATGAATGAATGAACACATGTACGCATGTACGTACTTACAGTACATAACTGCATCACAAATAAACGGTAATATACGTGCGATGCCAAGGGGAAATAGATAAAAACAGATTCTTTTGAATACTTCTAAATTGAAATAAAAATATTCAAAGAATTGTTACTCATAAAACGTAAAATTACCTTTTTAAAATAATGAATAAAGTACAGTTGTATTTGTGGTCATCTATTGTGCATATGTGTTTATTTCCTCAATTTTTTCAGTTTCCAATTTTATCAGTTTTTTTTTCATATATAATGCGTCTAACATGTCTTTTCCAAAATCTTTCCAACTAATTAAAATAAAGAAACGTAAGTTTGCTAAAATGTAAACATTATCGTTATCTTGACTTTTATTTTAAATATTCTATACGATGAATCCACTAATATTACTATTGTTCGAAAGATGAGAATCTAGATTGTTGTATGTTATGATAAAGTTTAAGCAATATCATTTGAGTAGTTGATCGTATCTTATCTCAATGTATGACAACTAGGGGCAAATTTTATAACCTAAAATGGTTGACGATAATAAATTAATATATGAGTGCTGCCAAGGAAAAAGGGCACCTCCGTTTTTTAATCAATTATTGAATCAATAATTGATTAAAAAAATGGTGTCCTTTTCCCTTGGCAGCACTCATATATATCTAAATCCATAACACACGAAAAATCAGTTTCAATGACGCTTATATTCAAAATCAAGAGCAAATGATGATATATGACTTTTTTTTTTTTTTTTTTTTTTTTTTTTTTTTTTNTCTTTCAGCTTGTTTTTGGTGGACATACTGAAATTAAAAGTAAATATACAAATATGGAAATTAATATAGAGCATAAATAAAGTTAAATATCGAATCTTTCGATAACCAAGTCTTCCAATAGAATATCTTCTTTGCGTTCAACATTTTACTAATTTGAACAATGTACAATGTAAAAATTTATTTACTTAAACTTTAAAATTTTGGGCGTTTTGTGCGACCAAATTTAAATAAACAGATGATTAAAAATGGTGTAAAAATTAAGTTTAAAATTATGGGGGTTTACATACTTACATAAAAATATTTGGATAATATTGTGAAAAAAAAACCCCGTAGGATAGAAATCAGGGATGTTAGTGCAACGTTAATTTTCAAATACTGAAATACCGATAAGTGATATAAGAAAATTTAGGCTAGAAATTATATGTACATACGTAGCTCTCATGGCTAAATTTATTAAACATACTTAACTTGGTGAGGTTTAGATGCGGGAAATTTTAAACACACTTAACTTGATGAGAGTTGAGAGTTAAGTTGCGGGTCTGTACTGTATTTGTAGTGTATGTAATGTATTTGTAAATCAATCATTAAGTTTCTTACACATCACAATTTTACGCACTTTGATAATTTTTTGCCAATTATAGATAAATGCACAGCACAAACGATTTAACGTAATAGCTTCAAAATTTTGTAAAGACCAATAATAATATATCAAAATAAAGCTATAATACCATTTTCTATTTAAATTTTTTTTTAAAAAAAAAAAGTAAAAATGGGAGTGAATAAAATTTCTTTTTAAATGATTATTTAAAATTTTCTTCACGTTTAAACGAAGGAAAATTTGTTCATAGAGATATTACATTGGTCTTTACAAAATTTTAACCAAATTACAGAATTCCTAAGGTTATAAATCTATTAAATTTGCGAAAAATTATTATATGCATCAAGATCTATATAAAAATCATCGATAATAAAGTTTAATTCAAATATGACTTACAGTACTAACATATCATTATTCAAGATTTTTAATGCGCAGCTATCAAGTCATTAATAGTTAATAAATATATCTAATCATTAATAGTTAATAAATATATCTAATCATTAATAAATAATTAGTAATTAATAAATAAAAGTAATTTATGTATTTAGAAACTTTCGTACTTCAAAATCATTATCGTCATGCATTAACCTAAATATAAATTTGTCCTTGGGAAGCAATATTTTCATGTCTAGTTGATATGCAACAATATGTTATTCAGAGCTTATTTTATTAAATTACACAAACTTATGAATATGACTTAGACTCGTCCTCCTATTCTTCGTTATTCGTACTACTATTAAAAAGATCGACAGAATATTAATATAACATATTCCCTTCAGAATATTACAGGACGACGTTACCTATTTCCTTCAGCTAATGATAACATATTACCTATCGATTGAGTCATCAAAAATAAATGAAAAGCAATAAGTTTAGGCACCAGGAAACTTGAGTCTTAAATCATTTAATTAGACATTGAGACCATATTCATCGATAGTAGTTGAGAAAAGTGCCTTTTCTTATGAAATTCATTAAGTTACACACGAAACTTAAGCTTAATTAAGATAATCTATATTTGATAAATAGAATTTAGATTATTTTGGTATCATTAAGATTATTGCACCAAAATCTAATCATCGATCGTTAACTGTATCAATTTGATCAAATCCGTTTGCATCTTAAAGAAAAGAAAAACTAATACTGTCGTACGTAGTAATAATAATTTACAATGACATTAACGAATGTATGGATTCAGTAATCCAATATTGTTAGTTTTATTTATCGTGAATGTCATATTATTTATGTTGGTAAGAATGATGTCAATTATTAATTGTAGGAAAAAATAAGTACTTTCGTACGTACTGTACATACGGAAAATGGCATTTATTAGAGAAATAGTCACTGTAAAACATTAGGGCATTCAAGCAATGTTAGCTGATGGCCTTTATGACCTGTCATACTGTAGGTCATTTGGTCATGATGAAGTTTGATATGACTTTATGACCTTTTAATATAGTAAAAATTTTTTTTAATAATATAACCTAAGACCAAAAGTCATGATTATATGACCAAGGTCATATAAATAAAAAAATGTTATGATCTTGTCATCGGTCAACACTGTATTCAAATGTTAAACAATACAGTTTGGAACCGGTTTTGTTTTTCACATGTTAAAACCGATTAGAACCGGTTTTAATAAACCTGGTTCCAACCAATCTTTGAATTCGGATTTCCTTAATCACACAAGAATTTATATATGAATCCAATTAAATTAAGATGCTTTTTTTTTTTTTTACTAACTAGTAAATCAAACTACGTTGTGTTATTATTATTATTATTATTATTATTATTATTATTATTATTATTATTATTATTATTATTATTATTATTATTATTATTATTATTATATTATTATATTATTATTATGATTTAAATTGAATTAATATCCTGGAACAGAGTTACTTTAATAATATTCGAAGCAATTTATAAACAAATTCTGGTTATAACACCTAAGTTATTGCATAACTAGCTCTATTTCAATATAGAGTTAGTTTAGAACTTCAGTTTAAAAAAAAAAGCAACAACGCAGTTTGATTTGTTGGATATGCAGAGAAATGTATCTTAATTTAATATTTTTCATAAATAAATTCATATGCAGAATTAACCTTAAGAAAAATCCGAGTTCAATGACATTGTTTAGTTAGCATTAAAGCATTTTGAGCACATTAATATAAATATTACCAGTGATGAGATGAATTTATGATAATTCTAAAAATAGGAATGGACGAAATTTGTTTACTACTTCTCATTAGTGTTAGGTTAATTATTTAGGTACCCAACCAGATATGGCAAAGATATACATAATAAACACATAAATAGACAAATTAAAAGAAATTTGTAAGTAATACTTACAAATAAAAACAAATAAACCTTTTTTTTTAGGATCAATCGGAAGAGGAAGAATACCTCCGTAAACAAATATTAGATATATATTTACAATTAACAATGTGAGATAATTTTTTATAAAGATAATGTAACAAAAAAAAAGGAATTTACGTACTGTACATATGTACGTACAGTTTTACTAGTACTTTGGAATAGTGTTAGAAAAATTTATCGACTTATTTTTTTTTGTTTATAAAAAATTTCTTACCAAAATTTGTTAAAACCAATATTGTAAACTACTAAATATAGTGAAAATTTTTCTTTTTGAAAATAAGAATCACGTGAGAACATAAAATTTCTAACAAGCACTGAATATTAATATTAATAAAAAAAAATCAAATTCATTTAGATTATTTAAATAATCTTTATATAATGTTAATGAAGATGAACAATGTGTTAATTATTACGTCTTTTAATAAATTTTTAAAAAAAATGATCATAGGTACAGTACATAATAATCCATTACATTATTTTCTATAATACAAGTATACGGATTTTATAGACATATATACTAGTTTTTTGGTCATGATTAACTGTTATTTACACTACTCATCCTATACGTAAATTTAGATAAAAAAGACTATTATTAATTTAAAACATTTTGATTTAAATATGCATAATATTACCCTCAGATAGTTAAATATTGTAACTGACATATATTAATAGTTATAATAATAAACCTAATACGTATAATATTCCTTGCTAACGTTGCACAAAAATAGGGAACAGAAGAAAGATAGTTATTTTATTCTATGTATCCGGTGTTTCGGTGGCATCAGGAGCCGCATCAGAAGTCGTAGTAGTCGCTGGAGCGGCTGTCGTTGCTGCAGTAGCTGTTGTTGCTTCAGTCGTTTCTGGTGCCGCAGCTGGTGGTGGTTGTGCTTCCGGTGGGGCTGCTGCCGGTGGAGCTGCCGCCGGAGCAGGAGCTGGTGCAGGAGCTGGTGCAGGAGCTGGAGCTGGAGCTGGTGGTGGTGGTGGTGGTGCAGCTGGTGCAACTTCGCTACCTTGGTTATTAACATTAATCGCAGCAGGAGCAGTCATTGTATCACGCTTTCCTGATTTATCCGCACCATCAATTACAAGGTACAAGCCACAAGATGGACCTTCATCTTTTTTTCGTTTAGGTTTTTCTTTATCGTCATGATCTTCAAGTTCCTCTTTGTAATAGTCTTTATCACAGGTTTTATATTTAAACCCATGATTATCACAATCCCAAGTCAAATCATCAATCTTAATCACCCACGGCTTAGATCCATCAGGACCCAAGGGACATTTGCTTTCATCGTGTCTTTTACGAAGAGAACTTCCTCTCTTTCTTTTTGATGATGAGGGACAAGTGGTATCTTCATATCCATTACATCCACTGCAACAAGCGTATTCAGTATGGAGATATTCAGTGAGATTAAAAATCGTCTCCTTACATCCATTTTGAATGGTCCAATCATAATGCCAAGTTGTACTATCTGGATCAAAAAAACCGTATTGATATGTGCCAGTGATCCAAACCGAACCTTTGTTATCCTGGAAGAAGGTCATCTGACCCTTAATACTCTTTTCGTGTGATGCCGTTAATAAAGCGGATGGGCATGATTTTTCATTTCTTTTGAAATAACCGGGGTAAGTAGTAGCCTCTGAGAAAGAGGAGACTATCAAGACGATTAGAGCAATTAGAGTAATATAGTGCATCATTAATAAGTTACTATCAAATATTTATAGAACTATTTGAAAGTGAAGAATCAAAATTTTAGGGAAGCAATGTCTTTATATACTTATTTTCTGATATAATATTTCATATAATGTATATATAAATTCTAAGAAGAAAGATTGTTGAAAGTAACATTGCACTAGTAACATACGATAATCATAAAAGAAAGTGTCACAATGTTTTTTTTTTTATTATCGTCACTGAAGATACTAAATTTATAAAATCATTTAAATTCTAATAAAGTTATTATTGTTCATTTGCATATTCGTTTTAGTTACAATAAATTTTCGGGTAACCCTGACATAAAAAACGTTTATACTTTATGTGACGTATGTACAGTACATATCCATTATAATGGATCTTTCTAAATTTGGAATTTCATTTCCTTTCTACGTAAATAAACATTGTTTTTGTTATACATCTTAAATCATTTTTAATTTATATATATATATATATATATTTTTAATATTTTCTTTAATATCAAGGCTGTGCTGCTTTAAACAGATGCCGGCTTCAAGTGTGACAAGTGTATTTTTTTTCATTTGAAATCAAAAATACGATTAAATTAAAATATTTTTTATTCTAATTATTAGATAAAGACTTTTTACATATTACTTAACTGGTTATGAAAATTTTAAAATTATCTAAACATTTAAAAAAAAAAAATACTATTATCGCACGATAAAGACATAGTACTCAATTAATAAAGTCCAAAATATCTAACTGTATTATTTATTTATCAATGTAATACATAAAAAAATCGAACCATAATTTTTGTTAATAAAGTGTGGCTTTGTTCTTGGTTCTTTATCAGATAAGTGTCATACACTATAGAACATACAATAAAAATCGAATTCATAAATTTAGAAAACTTTAAATTTAATTAATATCATATTTGTACTAATGGATTAACACGACATACATAGCCGCATTACAAATAAGCAAAAATGTATAAACAATACAATTAGTTTCTTTGCTTTTTTTTTCAAATATCAAATTCTGACATCGAATTGCACCATGATTAGGTACAGATGTTGGGGCATCCGCGCCCAGTCTTCAAATTTTTCCTGTATTGGTTTTTGATAGTCTTTATTATATTATTTTAGTTCGTCCATATTTAATTCAGTAATAAGAAAAACTTCGTAAATAATATATGCAAGTTTTATTTAAATATCGATTTACTTGTACACCTATGTGAATAATTTTTCTTTGTTATAGTTACTTGATTTTCAGGCTCCGTGATTTTCAGGTTCCGTGATTTTCGGACTCTTGATTTTCGAACTCCTGATTTTCAGATTACATGATTTTCGATTCGCAATTTTTAAATCCTTGGTACGATGAATATATAAAAAACACAAAAATACTTTAAATTAATGTTATTATTATTGTTTAAAAGAATAGGTGAAACCTTTAATTGTTGGTTTCAATGGCAATGTTCTTAAAATACGGCGACGGAATTTTGATATCTAAAATAATTCAAAGTAGTTTGTCGACAGTACAACGACTAAGGTCATAAGTTTTATCGTTAAAAGTGTTCGAACCAATCGTAATAATAAAATATTTTTAAATCATTAACACCGCAAAATATTGATTCTTAGTATCAACTTTTATTCAAGGCAGAGAGCGAAAAGACGCCACATATGACGCATATACTTCTTCGAAGTATAGATCAAATTTTCGACTTTTCCTTCGATTTTTCATCAAATTTATTTTATTAGATATTTAAAAATAAAAAATAAAATGCAAATATTACAAATATGGAAATTTTGAAAGAAGAATAAATAAAAAAATAAAAAATAAAAAAAGAACTACTAAACAGAATTTCATGTATTCTATTGCAAGACCTTAAGATTTTCATGGAAATAATTTTTGAAAATTATAGGCGTATTTTTTGTGAACCTAAATTCTAAATAATGGTAATTTTATCAACCTACATCATTCATATGGCTTTATTAATATCTCGGCCATTAATAACTAATTAATAATATACGTACTGTACGTACGTATTTTATACCACCATGCGTAAACCCAAATATAGAAAAAAGTATCATTTAAAAATAAATGGCGTCACAATATGTACAGTAAATACAGTACAATACACAGAGCTCATTATCAAATTACACAATCTCAAAAAATGTTGATAGAAAAATTCTGTATTTACAAAAATTACATTTTTGATACAATAATGCAAATGAAATACCCAAAATGTGACTTTATTATAATTCGATTCCCCACATGCTTCAATTAAATTTTACCATAATCAAAAATCCTTTAACAGCGCAAGGTTAAATAAATAAATAACATAATAATCTATTGATCGTAATTAATTTCACTAATTTATCATCTTTTTAAGATCTTGAGATTCAAACACAACTGTGGTTTCAATGAACCATAATAACAATTTTTAGTCTTATAAGGTAATAACTAAAAATATCATTTATCAAATTTGTTAATACGGTACATACACAAATTAGTAAAATCGGAAACCAAATTAATATATCCGATAATATTTAATTTATACACATTCATAAATTTAACTTACTTCGGACTAATTCCCTTGTTTTTTTTTGTCTCGGTTTATTTTTATTGGCATTACTATTTTTTATATACTGTATCCTGTATTACTTATTTCGATTCTTTTGTTGTGAAAATGAATGAACTTAAGTTATTCGTACTACCTTCCAGATTAATGATTATAATATTTTCCCATGAAAATAATCAGGTAACCTAAACAATAATAAATTTGATTACTGGAAGAATTGAGTTTAGATTACTTGATTAGACATCGAGATTATATTCATCAATAACCGTTGAGAAACGGTGTTAATGTCAACTAAAATTAGCAGATTATCAATTAGATATCTAAATAAAGTAACTCGAAATTTCTAGAAAAATTTGAATTATTTTAGTATGTTTAATCGTAGGCCAATAGTTGTCTCAATAAAGTTCTTGTGTAACCTAACGAATTTGACTGAATTAACAAATGACATCCACTATTCTTTACTTTATTTCTAACATTCGTTAAATATAACATCTTAGATTTATTTTGATAGCGATAGTGACAAAATAATTACAGGAAAAAGAAAAAGGAGATAAGGTATTTCGTACGCACGTGTGTAAAGGTGAAACAGTCACTGGTAAACGTCCGGAACTTCCGGAACTAATTACGTAAATAAAAACAGTAACTTCATCCAAAAATAGATGCGGACGTAATTCCGCACATTCTGATTCCTCATTAGTCCTCCGTCACGCTCCGGATAATTAAAGTAACATTTACGTTCTAAAAATAGTGAAAATTCTAATTAAGTGAAAAGATGGGTTATATTGTATTTAAAATAAAGTATATTTCAATCGAATGCAACTTCAGGTTAATTAATATAGTAATCATTATTGTTTTTCTTTATCTGTTTATCTCAACGCTTACCACCTTTGTGCTAACGTAATACCAACATTTGTACTATGTACTAATGCATTGTACGTGTTAACATTTGTACCATCAATAATATCAACATTTATATCAACGATTAACTTATATGTACTAAATGCATTAATGTTAACGCCAACGTTTGTACTTACAAACAATGATACAAAACGGTAAGAACCATCATTCTCACAAAATGTTAAGTGTTTATGTTGATGTTAAAGTTAATACAAACTTTAGTCTGATGTGTTCCTATGTTAGAAAAATTTTTAGGGTGTGATAAGACTAAGACTTAAATTATCTGTTCTAAAATTCTTAGCACAATTCAATAAATAGTTAAGCGTAAGGATTTAGTTTTTATCATATTATTAGTATCGACAATTGTATTTTTTTTTTGGTATTCATGTCCAAATTCAAATATTCAAAAAAAAAAAAAAAATAAAAATTTTTTTTTAAGTAAAGTTTAATTAAATAATTCGCTTTTTTCATATCTAAACATGGAATCTTAGTGAATTTTCTATGTGTAACCTGCTGTGAAATAGCTTTTATCTATCATGTATGACTACTTACGTACGTATGTGCGTACGAACGTTATTTTATATTCTCTTTGTTCAAAAGATCACCAAAACAATTTCCTCTTAATATACGCAGTCAGAGCTCAGCCATCCCAGTAAAAAAAAAAATCTAGCGATTGTAATCTTTAATACACGATACACAATTTTGAGTTCCGATAATTCATTAATTCTTACGTATTAAGTATGATTATAGTAATATTAAAAATTTAACAGTAGTAAGCATTTAGTTTCAAGTTCGAGACATTATCTTGTGATTTAAATTTTTTTTTTAATATCTTTAAACATACTTTCTAAAGCTTAAAATTTGTAGATTTGTAATATATCATATTAGAATTTTTTTATTCTAACAAATATGAATTAATAAGATTAACATTGCCTATTTAAAGCTCTATTCTGAATAGTAATTTATTACAGTAAATTACTGTGCAAGCGACCCGGGATTTTACCAAAAAACCTTGATTTATATTCTGGGTATATGATATTTTATATAAGGTATCTTATGAAGAGCGTATATTAATTCATTACGAAAACAGCAAAATTATTATTAATCAAATTTTGATTTGTACACGGGTTTTTTTACGAAACATTACAGCAAATAATCTTGAAATATAACCGGTTCAAATCAAGGGAGATATAAGTCAGAGGAGCATTTTGCATAGTAATTTACAGTAATATTTTACCTGAAATCTTTTTACAAATTTTGACTGAAATTGATAATATTAATATTGCATAATCAAGGCTCTATTTTTTGAAGATATTTTACTATTATACCTATAATTATATATATATTTGTGTATTAATATTAATATTCTGAGCTATTTTATTTTTTTTATTAGTGCTAACTTTAAATTTTGAAATTTAAATTTCTATTATTTAAAAATTTGTTAAAGTAGGAAAGTTATATTTTGGTTGCTTCCTACTGCGTTTATATCATCGTATTTAAGCAAGATTAATTTCTTTTTTTTTTTACATGTTTTATATATTGAGCTATGTCACTACTTTAGTATATCTCCAAAATTACTCTAAAAAAAAGGATCGTTAATGTCCGGAGCATAAGATAATTTTTTACGGGATCACCCGCCATATCGGGCTGATCCGTGTTGATCTGTTTATATGTTATGAAATGCTGATTGGCTTAATATCACGTGAGCGGAACACGACACACAGTCCCCAGTAACTCCTCCGCTACGCTCCGGACAATAAAATTTTAATTATTTTCAATATGATTTTAAAAAGAGTATTTTTTATTTGAATAAATATTGTTAAAAAAATTGTTTTAGAATAACTGTAAGTACTTTAACATATTATAATTTAAAAAAATCAGGTTTATAAAAATAGTTAAACCCATAATTAATTATAATAGTCTATATAAAAATTAGTATAGTAACTAGTGGATTAGTCAAATTGTCACTATTTAAGCAACAAATTAAGAATTCAAACCACTATTAACAAAATTTTGAATTTCTGTTTATATTTTAGTAGCTATCTTCTGCTAGTTAAATTAGTAAATTTGTAATTTAAAAGTCATACTGAAGCATATAAACTACGAAATTTTTGAGGTGTTTATATAATATTATATAGTATAAAGTAATATAAATTGGTACTAGATAGTACATATTCAAGGTAGGTCTTACAGAGTATATAAATTCTAGGAGCAATAAAAAATAATAACAACTTTGCAAAACATAAATAAAAAAAGTAGTACAAACTTTCTATAGTACTACAAAAAGGAAATAAATGATATAAAGCAAATGATTAAATAACAAAATACTTTCAAGAACAGATATATTAAGGGTAGAAGATATTACATAATATTTTGAAGAAGGTGGGTCTTTGATATCTTATGTTAAATATATAAATTCATAAAAGCCAATCAAATTTCACTTATGTGAGAAAGGGTAGAGAGTATAGTAAAAGAAGATTGTATGTTCTTTAGAAAAAGTGAACATAATAACAAAATCATAGAATTTTAGAGTTAAAGCTATAGACTCTATATGGGCCTCAAAAGTAAAAACCAGGAAATTTAACTATTTTTTGAAAATTGACCAGTTTGATTATTAGGTATAAAACTTTAGGCCTGATCTTTTTTACTTTATAATGAAAGTCTGATCACTTAATAAATTTTTGTAATACGACAATTAAAAGCTTTTGACACTATAATCTAAAATATATTTACTGAGATTTACTGATAGTAATACAGATTTACAGATCTAATAATCCTGTTTAAACAGGTTTGTTAATTATGAATAACCTATTTTTAGATTGTTTTGATTTTGTATAACAAAATAGTTTTTGCTGATTTTCTCAAAATCTGTAATCAGCCAAATTTCCTGGTTTCTTCTTTTGAGGGCCCATATAAGAACTAGAATAAAGATAAAGATAAGTACTAAGATTGGAATAAACTTTATAAGAGCAAAAATAGATAATAGTGTTCAAAAGTACTTCTGACTGCAAGTAAGAATAAGCTAAACTGTATTTTATAAGAGTATTGATAATAGATTTGAAGGGTTGGACCTAGCTATATAAATATACTAATACTCTAATAATATTAGTAAAAATTAATTAGTAATACAAAAAATCAGAGAGCATAATTAGGTAATCTGCTAGTAGAATATTTAAGGGTAGGTTTCTCAAATTGGTTATACAATATAAAATATAGTACATCTGTAATATGCATGATGCAGATTATTTTGCATATATAATTTTTGATACAAAATATCATAAATTTTCAAACCAAAAATTTAATAAAAAGGAAATCCGTTAACTTGAAGAATAGATAATATTAGCACAATTACGATTTGTCTTAAATGTAGATATTAAATAAACATCAAAATTTAAAGTAGATTATATATAAAAACTATAAAAAAATTTGATATTTCTAAGAAACTAATATTAAATAATTAAAAGATTATATATAAAAACTATAAAAAAATTTGATATTTCTAAGAAACTAATATTAAATAATTAACATCTTACCTTTATTACATTATAATTTTAACTATCACTATTGCCAAATAACATAAAAATTTTTAAACTAACAATTTAATAAAAAGAAACCTATTAATATCAGAAATGTGCAGCTTTAATATGGAATGGTCAAGTATTACTTAGAGTTAAACTGAAGTAAATTTAATAACTAGTAGTTTTAAACTAAAAAAAAACTTAATAAAACAAATAAAACAAACTAACTGAACAACAAAAATTGATAAGTCTTTGTAAAGCACTAGTTTCTATATGTTTAACAAAACAAAAAGCAAATTATCTGTACTTAAAAAGATCAATATAATAATATATGTATATGTAATATCATGTGCAAAAAGCCTACTCTTAATATAGAACCTTTAGTCAAACTATTTAAATTAGCTAGTTGTACTTTTACAGAGGTTTTATTAATTATCTGACTATTTTTTATCAAAGGCCTATGGTTTATATTACTTATTATATTGGCCAATTGTTGAAATTGGGCCTCACAAGTGATTTTTAAAATATTTAATGATCTGCAAAAAGTCATATATTGATTGGGCATAAATTAAAATAATACTCCAAATCATATATCAAATTTGTTGACTTATTTAAGAAATATAATAACACATATATCAAACCAATGGGCCACCTCAAAACCAATAGGTTTTTTTTTAAAAAAATAGCAATTAGCAAAAAGTAATTGAAATCAGCAAGTTTTAGATTTTAAATTAATATTTTTTTTATATAGTGTTAATTAATAAACTTCAAAGTTTGCTATTTAAGTTTAGATTCATATATACTTTTGAATTAAGTTTGGCAAAATTTTATATATTATTTCAAATGTATCTAATATTAAACATATTTTATAAATTTAATTGATTATTGGCCAAAATTCTAACAATAGTATTAATTATACTATTCTTTGGTTTTTTTTTGTAAATTTTTTGAATAGTGATACTGATTAATAATTAAAAAAAGTAGTATATATATTTGAGCAGCATGCTCAATATAATTGATTAAGAAAGTGTTTAACTGTTATAGCAATATTTAATTAGACTATTATTGATGACCAATAGTTTAGATAGATAATAGTATACAATTTAGTGTTTATTGTTTTACAAATTAAAATAAATAAATAATGAAACAATAGATCAATGAAAGGATAATTACATTTACAATTCCAAATTCTTTTTTCTTTTTCAAAATTTACTATAAGCTAACAAAAACAAAAATATATTTTTTTTTATTCTTTGACAGTCTTGTTGGTGCTTAAATACAAATTGAATTAACTAATTAAGCTAATTTTAGTAAATACTATTTTTCAATTGCAAGCCTGGCATCATCTAGCTACCTTAATTTGCGCCCAGATGCAACCTGTTACACTAAGTCATGTATGACCCAGAATTTTATATTGGCTATCTTACAACTCTATCTTCTACCCCTTGAACAAACAACTTTTCAACTACTTCTTTTTTTCTTTGCTACTAATTGCTCTTAACTTCATTATTTAATGGCCTACCTTTTCCTAATCTCACATTAGACCGCTTAACTTTTCTCAGTGTAGCTCACCTTTCCTACTCTTACGCTTATCTTTTGTTGAAATTCCATTTTCTTTATCCTACTGATTTACTTTTTTACATTATTTTTGCTATATTTCTTTATAAAAACACTCCTCAATAATTCTTGAATAAAAATTCAAGCATTGAAAAACTTCTTCCTTGCCAATTTCAGCTTTCTATAGCTCATCTACTATATTATTGACAAGCAATTTTTTAATATAGCTCTTCTACTAGCTACTTCTTATTTTTCTCGTAGAACCAAAAATAATTTTTTAAAGTCAGGCTTGGGTAGCAATGCCTTACTCGTATTATCAAGCTTTTTCTAAGTGCCTTTACTAGCAACTTTCTCTATCATCTCCCAGTACAACTCGTACATTTTACATACTGCTAAATAGTCAAGAGTCTTGTTCTCTTTTTAACAAGTAACACAAGTACTTATACTATATACCTCAGGTTTTTTTTATAAGTATAGTCAAAACTAGTACTTCATTGCTCAAACATTTGAGCCTAAATGCTATTCTACTACTTGCTTTAAATGACTTGCACTTTATTCCTGTTCTTTGCTTGTTCTGTTTCTAGAACCTTAACCAATTATGTTTTGGCTCACTGTCTTTCTCAAAGGATTGCATTATACTTGAACTTCTCCACTTTGCTCTGAGTTTCATATTCAAGACTAACTTCATTAACTTTCTTGTAGGTTCTTTTACTAGTATCTCTTTCCAATAAATTTTGTATGGATATTTGCAATTACCTTCTAGTTTTAAATCTGAAACTCTCTTCAACCATACTCCTTTTTTTGCTAATTCATCAGCTTTCTCATTTCACCAAACCTTGCTATAAGCTTTAACTTTAATATAATATTTTTCAATTTATATACTAGCTTGTAAATCTTTTTTCTATTCCAACTTTTAATATCCTCTAATCTGGTCATGCATCCTAGACTTGCAATTGCAGTAGCACTATCTAATTTGATTAGTAATCTACTATTAATAAATGTTTAAAGTTCTTGTATTGGCATTTTTACTATTAAAATTTTTCTTTAGATTTTTTCAAATTTTATATGTTCCCGTCTATAAAAAAAATCTTTACTTCTAATACAAGTCTTAATTTTTACAAGTAAATCATTAAAGTTGCAATAATGAAAGTTGT